>JAODUJ010161518.1:0-10916 GCA_027564615.1 Psolus chitonoides
AGTATCAAAACCCTTTCTAAATGCCACCATTTTGCATGTAGGCACCATCAGGATTTAAAAAATTCTCAATTTTTTTTTCTCCCCTTATACCCCTTCCCCAGGACGCACATCATTGTCACAAATTACCCAGCTCTAAAAATGGTCTGGTGACAACCCTGGACTGCACCTATCTACGGGTTTAGATGCCAATTATGGCTCATCGAGGAACTCTGATTGAGAGTGGGGAGGCAGGTGTTTAACTATTACAAACCCACCCTGCTCCCGGACCACCATATATCTCCATCTGACGGATATGAGTGAGATTCCCAGCCCTTAGCGACTATCCTAAATGCTGGGAGAGGTGGTAGCAACCTGTTCAACACCACTGTAGAACAGCTGTGCCGACACATATCATCCAATGAACCTGATTAGTAATTATCCCGAATTTAATTGTTTCCCACTACAATTCTACAAAACCAGAAACTGCAAGACCATCAAGAACTGCAATACAGTCTTTGACGAGCAAGTATCCAGGCACCAGTGTGATTTGAACCCGGACCTCTGTAGTGTAAGCGGTCACTCAATCCGCTGCCCCATGCCACCACCTGTTACCCTAACTGGGGTCATTCAGAGGTCAAACTACCAGCATTAGCAGCCTTTTTTTCTCGAGTCTTGCTGGGCTTTAGCAGTCCCACTGAAATGAACATTGAACGCTTGTACCTGATATGCAACCGTACGCTTGTACCTGATATGCAACCGTACGCTTGTACCTGATATGCAACCGTACGTACGACGTACGTACATGTTTGTACCTGATATGCAACCGTACATACATGTACCCGATATACAACCGTACGTACGACGTACGTACATGTTTGTACCTGATATGCAACCGTACGTACAACGTACGTACATGTTTGTACCTGATATGCAACCGTACGTACGACGTACGTACACATGCGATATGGCTGCATCACTATCAATCTTAATTGCAGGGTTGCCCCTCGGGTTGCCCATCCGGGGCGAGTCTTCCTCACCTGATTATGGTACTCATCTACAGTGCACATATTAACCCACAGCAATATACAGATATATAGCAAATTAAGACATTCCTTCAATCCTAACAAGTAGGCCTAACTATAAAAAGCAAATTCATCATAGGGTGAGCAGGCAGTGGCAGATCATCCAGGTGGCACACATGAGGCATTTGCCCCCCCCCCCTATAATTTTCAAGTCAACTCTTGTACACATCTCAGGTGTCTTGTACACATCTCATGTGTCCAAAACAAATTGGTCCTGAAATAGTATTTGAGCAGATCGAAGCACGACTCCTGCCCCCCCCCCCTCCTAGAATTCACTCCTGGATCTGCCACTGGTTGAGATTGGCAGGTTTGGCAAGCTCCAATTATCTTGCCCAACAAAATGAATCTACAAGAAGAACTAATTTGTTGTTACAGCTAGGTGCCACATCAAACGTAACATTTAGGAAAGGGCAACTGGGATAACTGTTTTGTCAATACAACCCTTTACAGTTTTTTATACAAAAAATCACGAGTAGACCGCGTCTACACCACATCAGACAAAATTAAGTTACAGTGGGGCCTGGCCTACCAAGCTTGCACAAAACCTGACAATCAAAGTTACTATCTGGGGCCTGTAGACTGCGCAATATGCATTACAGTGCACAGGCAAATGTACGTGATACTTCAGTCTTGTTAGACCCCGTTCGACCCCAATTTCAAATAATTTACTGTGTGAAAAATCAAAGTCAACGGACAAGTCCTCAGATATTGAGGGGGACATTTCCTCCGTCCCCCCCATGATCCTCCATGATCGCCGCCCTTGCCCTCCACCCCCACCCACAACACGTTTTTAATGCTGCTTGTTGAGTGGAGAATGAGAGGGACAGTAAAATATGTTATATTTCAAGCCTTTTAGGATGCAACCCCAATTCCACAGGGGAGACTTGGCAGGACAATGGCCGAAAAAGATCAAGCCTGACCCTATTGTCTGCCGTATCCCAGCAGCCTCCACATCCCCTCCTCCAAATTTGAGGTCGCAAAGCTCAGGGACAAGGTCTACATGGCCATGTGAAGAGGTGGGTGTCATTTACACCCCATATGGGGCTAAAATGTTAAATTCAGCCTCTATACATATTACATTCGGACGATTCCCGGCTAGAAACGTCTCTGCGAGCGGATGACCACCTCCCATCACTGCTGGTATGGATAAAAGTAATTAAAGTTAAGCCTTTAGAACACTGCCCCAATTCCACAGGGGGACCTGGCGGGACAATGGCGAAACAGAGCTTAGAGCATGGCCCTATTGTCTGCCGCATTCCGGCGGCATCAACCCCTGTGTGTCCGCATCCCCCTGCTCCAAATCCGCGGTCGCAATGCGCAGTGATAAGGTATGTGTGGCCAGGGGTGAATGAAAGGGTGAATGATATCTTTCAACATCAGACAGTCCAACTTTACCTTTCAGATAATCTTGCTTTATGAAGAGCTAGGTTACATGAATGTTGTATAGTTCATAATTTTGAAAGTTTGGGGCGGATAATTTATGTTAAATAGGTTGGCTTAATATGTTGAAAACGGGCCTTTCTTCATGACTGTCAAAATACAGGTCCGAGTTATTATTAATTACATATCACACAGCAGTACAATTTTTCAACTAGATGCAGTGGCGTATTCAGAGGTGGCGTGCGCCGCCTCTATTTGCATTTGACTGCTGAAAAAAATGCAATGGTACATAAATGTCATTATAAAACTGAAACTGATAGCATTTAGTTAGCCTCATTACATTCACAAAGCTGCTCAAAGCGAGGGGAACACTCCTTCCCATGGGGCCCCTTTCCCAGAACTGACATTACATCGACAATTGTGCCCCTTCTATCAGCAAAGTCTGGATACACCACTGAGATGGGATGACATTTTGGAAATACAACTCCTTGAACTTCAATAAGATCCTTTGCCAGTATCCTTACTTAGGCAATCTCAACTGAACTGATAAACTGATATGGGACCAATATACCAATGCTCACTATACAATACATACGAAAGGCAATATTCTGATTAACCTTTAAAATTATCGCCAATGTTGGGGGCTTCAATTTCGAGACTGATTGCTTTCAAACTAAACAAGACTAATAAGTTGCGACAAGTTTCCAAAGGGCTTTCACAAATTGAACAACTGTAATATCAGCGCAAATGTGTCCAGAACTGCACTGTGATTCATGTTCTTGAGCAAACTCGTCTTAAATAACATAGCAAACAACATGAGAGACCACCGCTATTTCTCACCGTTTCTGGATAACGATCATCACAGGCAACAATTAACATGAAACTTCCACCTGGCGACATTATTACGCTCTTGAATATTTGCAGAGGGTTATATGTCAGGGTAACTGCGAGGGGGAGGCGTGAGTGGGCTAGGATCGGTAATATACTGTTACTACCTCCTGTAGCTCCTCAAACAAACTAGACAGGCAAACATGCAGTTATTGGATATGATGACAACCAGGTCTGAGTGGCATGAATACTAACTACTATAGAGGTGCTGGTGATTTACAGTATATATTGTTGCAGCCTTATAATTAAGGTCTGTCAGAGCATCGGGATTTCCGTTATGTTTCTTTGCACTTCATAAAAACGGTATATTATTATCAGGACAGGCTTCCGCAAAATTCTGAATCAGGGTCCCAATGGAAATCTCGGCCAATTGAAAGCATTCCAGCTTGTTACAAATTTTGATCCTGTTTTGGCCAAAACAAACAAAATTCCCAGAAACCCCCTTGTTATGGAAGCTTATAAGCAGTTTATGACCTTTTCTAACCTTTATGTAGTTTTTCTAGCCTACTATGCTATTAAATATGGCATATTCTTTTGACTCAGTGGTGGTCAACTCATTCTTCCGAAATTGCCGAACTTCGCGTCTGAATGTGTTATCGAATTTGGGAAAATATAGTAGTTTTTTCACGCAGGATTTCGACATTCAGTATATCTAGGAGCTTTGCACATTGTCTTCTAGACCTTATGGAATACGAGTCAGTAATTTTTAAAAGTTGGGAAGTAAAATCCTGTGGTTTTTAAAAGCTGTTCCGCGGCTTGTAAAAGCCTCAGGTGTGGCCTAACCTCGTAGCCTAACCTATAGTGTTGTTGTAGTAAGTGTCAGATTCACAGTCTTCAAAGCCTTAGTTTTCATTAGGTTAGTGGTCATTTAGTTTGGGATTTCGACTTCTAGGATGTCTAACTTTAGTGTCACTTTCAGAACATTTTTTGAACGCCTGTTCAATATTTTTCAGCAGCAAATTGTTAGACAAGACCAAGTTATCTAGGGCCTTATTTTACCCCCTTGAAAACTTAGGTGCCCACCCGACTTTTCAGGTGACCCATTTTTTGGCGCATCCCACCCAACTTTTCAGGTGACCCATTTTTTGTCATTCGATCACGACTCAATTGAAGATCATGCTCCTATGTCTTTTACATTTTCCACGATTTCTGAAACGATGTTGCGACCCAACTAAAATCTTTGGCGACCCAAACGGTGGGTCACAACCAGTGGGGTAGCCAGGATTTTGCTGAGGGGGGCCATGCCTTTTTTTGTGATCGCCTTCCTGGGGGAGGTGGTATCGAGGGGTGTGGTGGTGTCCCCCTCCCCCTGGAGAAATTTTTGAATAATTTATGTCCTTACATGCGATCTGGTGCTGAATTTGTTATCTTTGAAAGTAAAATTTGTGTTCGAGAACTTGTGTCATTTAGGTGGTCAAATTTTGCAAAGCCCCTTAACACTAATCGTTGATTGTCCGGTAAATCGATGACATGCTCATGATTCAATTTAAGATCCTCATTGATGTACAGATGTGATAATCCATTCAGCCTTTTTCCGCCATGGACGATGGTGGAGTGCAGAAATTCAAGAGAGCAAGACTTGGGGAGGGGGTGTTCTGGAGGAGTTAACGGAAATGGGTGAAAAATGCAATTCACAGGTCGCTAGATGCAAAATGGAGCAATGTTTGTGTACAACACAACAATGAAATGTCCAGTAAATATATTAGCTAATTAGTAGAAAAGCTTATTTACTATGGCCAGGGGTGGGCCATGGCCTGATGGCCCTCATCGCTATGCCACTGGTCACAACCCATAGGCCCGGACCCTCGTTCTAAAGCATGCACTCGAACCCCGTACTACCACCGACCTGTAATGATTCTTTGGCCTCCTCTGCACCGGCCCTGGAGTCGAAGGTTACAAAACCAACAGGCTATAGGAAGAAAGAAAACAAACCGGAAAATGTTAGTTAGTACAGTATAGTAGGGTACCCGTCGATTGCGCGTACTCATCGAATGCGCGTCTAGCCGAATGTTATTTATCACCGAAGCAACGTATTCGAAATGGAACATCGAACAACATAGGCGAACGGTGACTGTTTTTCGACCAAAATGAATCCATTTCAGGAACATTTCTCTTTATTTGCATGAGAAAATGTCATTTTTGAACAACAGTTCTGGATTATACATTAATGAAAAGTTTCTGAATGGATAGACCAGAAAATTGCTCCAAATTATGGATTTTTACCACTCAAACTTCTCTGTGTTCCTGTCTTGAGAAGTTATGACAGTTTACTATGTAATATATATTACAGCGCCTGTCTAGGCTTCCTGCGCTTTCGACGGGTATGTTGAAAAAAAGTCTGACGGAGTCATCAGAAGAAAGACACCACATTTTTCATCTTCATCCACGAAACTCCATATCAGGTATGATATTGGGATAATGCCGATTCAGACAAAACACCTCCTGGTCTTGGTCGAAGGATTATGAAGGATTTTGAGGTGATAAAACCCTCAGTGCGCAATCCCATCATATATTGGGAAATGAATGTCAGGGTTGGTCAGTTTTAATTAGTACAGTGATGAGACAAAAAGTCTTGGGCTGACTGTTTCGCAAAGGGGGCAATTCAATTGCACAGAAAACTTTGTGGAGACATCAGTGGCATAGTCAGGGGGGGGGAACAGAGTGTCCGCACATCCATTTTTGATTGCAAAAAAAAATATTGCTTTTTGGCTGTTTTCAATGTTGAACCCTAAAATGGGGATGGAAATTTTATTTCCCCCCCCTAAAATGGGGACAGAAAATATGTTTTCCCCCTCACACTAAAGACCTGGCTACGCCACTGGAAGACATATAAAAATAACTATGGAAAGATATGGTTAGAGCAAATGGTGTTACTCTGTTTTATCATAGATGCATTTGGTATAGCAAGGGAAAATTTGACACTTTTGCGACAACCCCACCCTCCCACACACACTCCCAATCAAATCCCCTTCATGACCTTCCTATATATTTTGGGCCACACCAAAAACTTCCTCAAGCTAGTCCCACAAACCCAAATAGATATAACATCACCTTCCAACTTGCAGTGTCCATTCCAATCAAAGCCACCCAATTCATGGCACAAAAGTATCAACAACCCTGACACATAAAACCAACATGGTGTAGCCTACCTGGCAACCTATATCACAGTGGCATGCTCATGG
The DNA here is from genome assembly GCA_027564615.1 of Psolus chitonoides. Taxonomy (NCBI): domain Eukaryota; kingdom Metazoa; phylum Echinodermata; class Holothuroidea; order Dendrochirotida; family Psolidae; genus Psolus; species Psolus chitonoides. The sequence goes on from JAODUJ010161518.1 coordinate 6,512, forward strand.
GGGGAGGAGGGGGCCATGGCCACACCTCTGATGCTCAGAATTTGAAAATTAAGTGGAATTGGAGGTAAAAATGGGGGTCAGTTCAGTGGGGGAAATGGTAACTTAGCCCCACCCCTGAATATTTCTGGAATCCTGCACATGCCATTGACTAATTTTGCTTGATTACTACAGTGTATCATACAAAGATTTGTTAACATTGATTTGATTCAAATTTGAAATTGATGCATTCTGTTTTCACATGCGACACCAAAAACTATCAACCCAGTCGGACTGGCTCATGTGCCAATGTGCCCAGGCACAAGGGCCCGCAGGACTATGGGCTCCCACCCCCAGCTGTCTTGGTTATAAATTATAGGGGGCCTCTTGGATGTTTTAATTGGCATGGCCCCAAATATCTCCCAGTCCCAGGGGTGGCACCAGGGATTCTCCCGATGGGGGGGTCAAAGTTTCACGACAGGTGGGCAAGACAAGCGATCCCATTCACACTATATCATATATATTTCAAACCATTTTCTCCCTGATGAAATGGTAAATTCTCCCACGATGGGATGGGGAGCACTCCCAACCGGCGCACATGCCCCTGCCCAGTGACAGCTCCCTGTTTGAGTTTAATGCAGTAGAGTACCTTCAACTCTCAAGCCATTCCCACAACCCCAAACAGATAAAACATTACATTGCAGTTCCCAAGAGTCATAACTACCCATTCCAACCTAGACCACCCCATATACACCACAAACACTGTCAACACCCCTGACACATAAAATAAACATGGTGTAGCTACATGGCAACACATAGCACTGATTAATTTTGCACATGGTTCATGGTTCCCTATTGACCCTAGGACTAATGGACAGTAGTAAAATTCTCAGCCAAATAAACTCTTCTTGAGGATAAATCACAAGCTCTCATCGAGCATGTTCGTAGATAATTCAGTGAGAGAGCTTCTCGTCAACGTAGTCATCAGCAGGGGTTCTCTTAATGTCAGACATCGTTTATTGATACACGGACTCACAGCTTACGTGGATGTTGTAGGTTACATACTGGACAGATGGACAAGCATTCAAAATACCACGTTGTAGTGTCTGATATTTGTTTGGCGCATGTGTATGATATACAAATAATGAATGGTTATGAGTGCGATAGTAAAAATATTTCATGAGTTGAAAGATTGAACGTTCCGTTCCATTCAACGAGGCGAAGCCGAGTTGAATGGAACACACAGTTTCAACGATGATAATAAATAATAATAAAGTACCAGATGTAAGCCATACAGAACTTGTCAACAGCTCCAGACGACATACGTTCAAGAAAAATTGTGTACGATGTGCTTCTGGGGCAGTGGTTGAGGTCAGGATGATGCGCTAGGTAAAAATCCCTCAATCTTGTATACTAGTTTCTATTCGGACAAGTACAAATCCTTTCGGACAACCAAAATCTTGACCAAGGTTGAGAAAAAATTACATTTCGGCTGATTCAGCTTTTTTGGCATTTTTACCAAATCCCTCTCCAAAAATCGAAATCCCTCCCAAACAATTTTGGAGGGAGGGAATTTCCCCCCTTGATTTTGAACCCTGGCACTAACACTGTTATACTGTAATCCAACTTGCAGATTCTTACAGATTCTTGCAGATTCTTACAGATTCTTGCAGATTCTTCTTCAATCAAAGATTCTTACATTTTACCTCATAACCTAATTTACATTCATTAGGTTGGCACCAAAAACAATAGGGCACACCTTCGCACCAAGATACATAATGTACACCAAGTATGACAATTATCCATCAGTCCCTTATTGAGTACCCAAGGTGAAGCGTCATACACAAACATACATCAAGTTGACTGCATAGGTTCCTTTGCTTACAGCAAGGACCAATAAAAAGGGTTGTTGTTTTTGGGGGCATTTCCCTAGATTTGCGTCAAATGTTAGAGTTTGGAACAAGCATGGCCTACCATGTTGCGATACAGGTGGCCCCTCAGGTTGACAGTGGAGTCAAATCTGTTTACACTGGGCTCAACTAATAAGAATGATAATATGATATCACATAATCACATCTACTGTGGGCTGATGTTCTTGGAATGTTACACTAACTCACAATAAAAAACACCACATGTGGTTAATTCTGTTTACATGCTCCCAACAAATTGTGTGCACAATCACATTTGAGGTGTATACGTGTACTGTATTGAAAGACATCTGCTGAAACATTTCATTAAAACTCACATGCATTATTACAGGCAGTTTTGTAACAAAACATGACTCAAGTCACACCTTTATAGGTCCAGGTAAAATATTTCACATTGACATAACTGTTTGCATATTTAGTGACTTCTTTCAACCTTGTAAATTGGAGGGTCATGCTGCCATGTATGTGTCTGTGTGTGTGTGCACTAGTGTTGATAACCTTCCAAGGACGAAGACAAGAACACACGTCCCGTTGACGAAGACCAAAAGCCGCTCCTCGATCGAATTTGCACTGTAAGAGCCTCTAGGGTATGGTGAAGCCTAGTTGTGTGTTTTAAGCAGGTCCACGGTTAGTATAAGAAAAGTGTGTGACTTTTGGTGGGTCAAACATAGTGTACTCTACATAGACAATACATAGGCCTATGTGTCTACCTGTATGGACAGTGCATTTAGATCAATCCTTTAGTTGTCTGCCCTCCTTCCTACCCAAGGTCCGACATAGTGTATTGTTCTCTACACATGACAATCCTATTTATCTACCTGTATGGACAGTGCATTTAGATCAATCCTTTAGTTGTCTGCCCTCCCTCCTACCCAAGGTCCGACATAGTGTATGGTTCGCTACACATGACAAGCCTATTTATCTACCTGTATGGACAGTGCATTTAGATCAATCCTTTAGTTGTCCGCCCTCCCTCCTACCCAAGGTCCGACATAGTGTATTGTTCTCTACACATGACAATCCTATTTATCTACCTGTATAGACAGTGCATTTAGATCAATCCTTTAGTTGTCTGCCCTCCCTCCTACCCAAGGTCCGACATAGTGTATGGTTCTCTACACATGACAATCCTATTTATCTACCTGTATAGACAGTGCATTTAGATCAATCCTTTAGTTGTCTGCCTCCTTCCTACCCAAGGTCCGACATAGTGTATTGTTCTCTACACATGACAATCCTATTTATCTACCTGTTTAGACAGTGCATTTAGATACATCTACTCCACTCTTGTGGGTAATGGTTGCCCTCAGTTGCAAATAAACACCAGTGTGTGTATGTGCATGTTTGTGTGTGTCTGTTAACACCTCTTTTGAAATGTGAACAATATTTTGTTGCTGTTCCAATGTCGTTTGGTGTTAGCAGGAATGTAACTGTACAAGGCGAACTGTTACCATGAATAAGCTTGTATTTGGTGTATGAATCCTATATGCATCAGCCAAATGTAATAGCCCTCAGTTGTATGTTTGAACAGTCAAACTATATTGTAACCAAATAAATTAGCTCGAGATTCAGCATTGTAACAAAATAAATTAGGTCAAGAATCACCACTTTACAAAATAGTTAAATACAGACCCTGGTTCACCAAGTTGTTTTTGTTTACTGTCCAAGATACACCCAATGCAGGGGTGCTGAGGCATGAAGCTACCAGGATGGCGCAAACAATAGGGGCTGTCTGAAGCGCCTCCTCTGCCATTGTTGCACAAATTCCCCCTGTCCAATGGCAGCCATGGGTTATAGAGTTAGTAGATTACATTTGACAAACTGTACAAGAAGCCTAGATATTGTGGAGTTTACATGTATAAGACAAACACTAAATCTGAACTGTGTGTAGTACGTGCTCTAATGCTATTTTGTGGTGCAAATCAGAGGTCATAAAGGGATAACAGATGTTGACAAGAAATTCTCAATCGGCCTATATTTAGCATGTAGGTTTGCCTGTAGTGGGTTACAAAACATACACACATTCAGAGTCAACAGATATCATAACCTTGTAAACATGTAACTTGACTAGCAAAATTTCCAAGAACCTATTTGATAATAATAATAATAATGTTTTGGGAAGATTTTGACATGAAACGTGTATGTTGTTTCTTCATTTTCAGGATATTTTATTTACGATATATATGACTTGCTGGCCACTGGGAAACTGAGAAGCCAGTTGGCTCTATTTCTTCATCATATCATTGTAAGTACTACCATGGTCTAGTTAAGGTTGGTAGATCAGATATTCTATGAGGTCCTGCAGGCAGTCTACTTGCTCATCATATCATTGTGAATACGGTGGTCTACTTTTAGGGATGATAGATCAGATAATCCACTTCACTCCTAACTTACCCCATATTGGTATATATGCCCCCTCTACTCACCGATCTGTCAACTGGCAATTAAAGAAGTCACGGGTTGGCCACCCCATCTCCCTCTGTTAAATTGCCAGCTTCGTG
>JAODUJ010161629.1:0-10912 GCA_027564615.1 Psolus chitonoides
TGTGTGGTTTGTAATGTTCCCTTCCAACCTCCCACCCCAATACCCCACCTCCACTAATATCTAGTATTTTGTGTGGTTTGTTTAAATTCTCTTCCCAACTCCCCACCCATATTTGAGACTATTTTATTGACTTATAGCCAATATTTCCCCATTCTGCTTGATCTGTTGGGTTGCTGTGAATCTATTAATCCACATTTAATCTTCCTTGAGTTGGTTTCCCTCATAGCAATTATTCTCTATTTATTTCAATTGTTTTTATCTGCTGCTTGTGCTCTTTGGCTGTCTGCATTTTTTTTGCTTTGTTTAATTTTACGATTTGATAAAAATACCATATATCCCAGACAGGTGGTACTTTATTGTACGATGTAAGCAAAGTGTAAATTGGTGCACCCCACACTTACTGAATGGCTTATGAATGTTGGTGACATGACCCTATGGAGCAGTGGTTCTTAAAAAAAATTTGTTCCAGTTCCCCCTTTCGAATCAGCCACCCTAGGCATTTCCTCCCAACGACTCAAATAACCAAGGTAATATTCCTCTATTATGAGTGCTAGTGAAAGGACGTGACACTCTCTACCCAGTCTACTACTCATCTGACTCATCATATAGCTGTACAGCGCCCTCTACTGGGTTATGAAACTTTACCAAGTAGTAATCCGTGGCAGGTGTGGACTTACTTTCTGTTAAGGAGAGATAACAAGTTCCTCCCTGAATAACCAAAAGTCCCCCCCCCCCTCTGTTAAGAACCACTGCTATGGAGTCATAATAGGCAAAGGTGGGGGTCATTGACAAATTTATACTTACTCCTCCGTGCATGAGTTTGCTTAAAACTGAGACACCCAATGTGAATCTCAGGTAAACCCCATCTCACCACTCAGTCAGTCATTCAGTTGACAGGTTGTGGGTCATTTTAAGTGAATAAGATACATCGCACTGCTCACATTGTCATGGGATATAGGGGATGTGGTATACAATTGACAAATGTCTCACTGTTGTCTTACTCCATGTGCCAATCATCATTTTAGACAACGAAACAAAAATTGCAAGATTTCACTTTGATTTTGATGAGAATTCTTCAGGGCACGCATGGATCACAATTTATTTTAAATATTGAGAAAATCATAAGATAGGATAAGATCAACTTTATTGAAACAACTGAATGCTTGCATAAAAAAAGTATATATACAAATAAGATCACTGAGGGACTATAAGATTGCAAAAGCATAAAACATGGATACATAACAGGATAAGCAACAATAAAAACGATCAACATTAAAAACGATACATTGCATAGTTACAGATGGCAGAAACAGACCTAACAAAAAGTACCAATAAGGCAAGCTTTAACGATTGAAATTCGAATTATCAAGTTTAATACATTGTGGAATGGATGAAGATATCTATTTGTGCTGGCCAACGGCAGTCTCATCCTACCACTTCGAGGGATCACCGCTCTGTCCAAATGCTCACAAAGTGGGTGGTCATCATCGTGCATTATCTTGTCCAGTTCAACCCCTAGAAGCTGTTGGTAGGACGAGGCCAAAGTTGGCTGACTTTCCCCGGTAGAATTATTATCTTGAAATGCTATACAGTCATGTTTCACGAAATGCAAGCTTTGCATTAATTCTCTTCAGTTAATGCTGATTTTGTGCATGTTAGATTGCTGCTGCTAATATGCTTTGTGTGAGCCTTGCTTTCGCTTTAGCATGCTTTGAACGCTTTACCCTGCTTTGTCGAAACAGAAAATATCGTTTTCCAGCTGGCTTAAATGCTCATAACTTATTCAAATTGTATTCATCTATGCATTTCTATGAAATAAAATATGTAAATTTGCCTACTTACACAGTTGTTTTCATTGCATCATTAATATTCTGATTTTATATTATTTTCTGAATTTGCTGCACCTCTTTGTGGTGCAACTTTGAAATCATGTAGGCTACCTTTGAATTTCATGTCATCAAAAATTAAAAATAAATTATTATGAAAATGAAATCAAGGGGTGTCATTAGATAAAATATCATTCTAAATTCTAGCAAGTGAGTTGTTTTACCCTCAAATAATTTTGTCATACTTCCATAGTTTTGTTGTTGCCATACATTGAAAAAACATCAAGTCTAGTTTACTGTTACACCTAGCCCCAGCATTGATCACTGAAGATCTTGTACACATGTTTCTTATGCAATTTGTTGTGATGATCATATAGCCCCCAGAACAGACAAACAAATGACAGATTTGCTTTTATTATAACTGTCCTCCTCTGAAGTTCGCAATAATTCATTCAAGATTTGTCAGTAACAAAATATTTCTTTCCATGTAACAGAAATTGTAAATTAATTTTATATAGTATAGCAGATTTATAAACCTGTATATCAATTATGTAACATATGGTGATTTCAAGTCCCATACTACCTTGGTGAAAAAAAAACTATTGCCTATACACTGACTCAATGCAAAACAGCCATTTGCATACAACAATTCCTGGCCTTCTAACAAGATTATTTGACTCTAAGATCTGGCAATTGATAGGTTAATAACCTTTCAGTTTTACCAAAAGCTGAATTACTGACATGTTTTGAAAGTCAGTGTAGCACATTCATTGCTATCAGTTGATTTCTGTTGGTATAGTTTTCAATTCTTTGTGCTTTCTTCAGTCTATATTCTGTAGTACTGTTCTTTTTTTATAACTCACTTGCAGATGAGAGAAAGTATCTTGAAGTAAAGAAAGCTAGGGGATCTCAGGGCCCTTTTGTAACTAAGAACAGCGAAAACGTACAAGAGCCACAGAAAAAGAATTCCACGGACACTGGCAGGCGGCGGAAAAGTGGGAGCGCCCGGGTGAAGGACACGTTATCCTCACGGCAAAACAAAAGTTTTGTTTGCATTATTCTATGACAGATTTTACAGGATACTATTTTTCTGAAGCTACTTCTTGCTTTGGGAATTTGGAACATTGGTAGAGTTTGCTGGTTTCACACATTTCTGTTAGATAACATCTTTTTTACTCAAAGTGAAAACAGAAGACCCGATGGATGGCTCTTATTTATTCACCTGTCTCTCAAGATTAAGGGTCGTTTATGTTGTGTGCGATACAACAAGAAAAGAAAAGAAATCACATCTTTTATTGGACAACAACTTGATATCATTGCAATATCAAATTTTGTCCACCAATCCTGGTGAGAGGTATCAGTGTGTCTCACGTGACGGAAAGCGTCTACTATGAACCCGGAGACTTGCGATAATTTTATCGCTGGCAATGTGATTGCCTGGTGCGATGAATTTATTGTAATTACCTGTATTGTGAAGCGCTTAAGCCTCGAAGTTGCGACATCTTCATAGGATTAACAATTTTTGTTAATATTTCTTATTGAGCAGGGTCTTGTTGTGCTTGGTACTTAAGATTTTGTTTTTATCGGTACCGTCTTAACATGATGATTACCCTTTGCCACCTTTGACTGTCATGACGGAGTCGTCCAAACATGAATTCTTCTCAATAATAATTAGTTATATTTACAACTAATAATAAACTATATTTAATTCAATAAAGCAATAATATAATCATAATGAATATTTTGAGCTGAGGTGTCATCTCAGCTATGATATACTGTCTAATATTATTAAACGTGCAATGATTAACCAGTGCTGACACTGTGAATGATGCTGCCCCTACATGTGATACTGGCGGCTGTCGCATCTGAGCTTGTTGTTCTGTACATATTTCAATGTTTTACAGAGTCATATTTTAACGGTGACAATTTTTTTAATCAATTTGAAACTATGCTAGTATTTGTCATTAGTAAGGGTGACCCTCTCCCCATTTTAGGATTAGGTTTTTGACTTGAGAAAAGGATTACAGATTTGAAGAACCTGCCATATCCATTTGGATGATATAGATTTTAGTTAACTACAGGGTCTGCAAGTATGCTTGTGTGTTCTGTCAAGCCCTGTAAAAGTGCTACAATTTTGGAAGGGTTCGTAAAATATACTGCCCAAAATTCTCCACACATTTTGTTTAGCTCGACGGTCCTTATACCCTGCCGATATGCATGCCACACTCATTCTATCCTTGGCATAGAAAGGTCTACACACTTTCAGCACTGTTGCATCTGAAGAAGTATTCATTAATTATCCCTTGAGCGGCAGAGCCCACGGCTCCAGTTATACAGAGGGGGATTTGGTGGGAGAATGGCTGAAAGACAGCTTGGGCTCTGCCCTATTGTCTGGCACATACCATCAGTGTCATGCCCCAGTGCCTCAGCATCATGCTCGAAATTCACGGAAGCTACTCACAGTTCTGAGCTCGGCGTGGCCATGCGAAGAAGGGGGGTCCAAATTGACCCAGGCATGAGCTAAAGGGTTACCCTATGGGTTGCTTTTGAATGGGTTGGGAGATTGTTTCATATTTCTGTGGTGAAGTAATAATAGATTTCAGTTTGGTTTATCGGGCCTCCCTCAAAGCACTACAATTTTAAGGGTTCCAAAAAATTTACTGCCCAAAAATTGTCCGTAACCATTGTTTAGTTTGACAGTCCTTGACCTATGGGTTTCTTTTAGATGGGTTGCAAGATTGTTTCATATTCCTGTGGTATAATAATAATACATTTCAGTTTGGTTTATCAGGCCCCCCTGGAAGCACTTCAATTTTAAGGGTTAAAAAAATATACTGTCCACAAATACTGTTTAGTTTGATGGTCCTCAGCATATGGGTTGCTTTTAGATGGTTGCACAGACCTGCCAACTAGTACGTTTTTGCCGTATTTGTTACGTGAATTCATTGAAAATACGGCCGTACGATTTCCTCAAAACTAGCAAAATCTACTGGCAAGCAGCAGGGATTCCTCGCCATCGACGGGAACTTAAAAGGGGGGTTCTTCAGAAATGAAAAAAGCCACTGTCATGTACAATACTAAAAGAAACTAATTTAATAAAAAAAATAATAATGGATGTTTTGAAAATTGTGGGTTTTGAAACATTGCAAGCTTGTGTAAGCCATATTTCTGAAAAAGTCCAGGTTTAATGAGAAAAAAAAGTTTAGGGGTTCCATGTTACAGTTTTGTGATCCCAGGTTGTTCCTGTGATATGGTAATAATACATTTGCCCGGGATGGGAGCCTCATCTTTGATCGGGTCTCTATCGAATACCAACAATTTTAGCTGGGTCATACCCAAAAAATGTTGGCAGACTACAGACAGGGCCATAACAGAGTAAAGCGAGCCTGGTTTCTGTGAAATCTTGTCAGCTTGCGGGATGTTTGTTGTGTGTGCCCCATCTGCCATTAACAAAAGGCATAAATTCCAATGAACCTCAAAGCCTGTAGGGGATTGTTCGGCTAAACGTAGCCAATATAAGACAAAATATCCTTACGAACAAGGCAAATAAATACAAATAGTACGTCGAGAATTTGTCCGAAAACTTTTTCCGAAAATCGGGGTTCGATGAAATTGGTTCCCCGGATACTTACATTTTTTTGGCCCTGACACAGACACTCGCCCCACCCTTTAGACAACTGAACAACATTTGATACCCACCCATATATCCTCTTACAAATGGACAAAATAATTATGTGTGCAATTATTTTAGAGATTCTCATACTAGATCCAGTCTACTGTTAATAAAATAACTATAAATCGTCTTTACATGAATACTGATATTGGAGACCTGATGTTTTGATCTTTTCAAGCATATTTTAACTTTAATGGCAGCATCACCCACCTCGTTGTTCAATTAAGCAACTTAGTCACCTTGAGCATCAAGCGTTTGATGCAAGTAGATGTTCTGTATTTGACCATCATTTCATGGTCTCCGAATAATTTTTAGGGGTTTAACTGTTTGATGTTAAGGAACAATTTCCAGACCCAACATTCATAATGTTTGTTTTGTTTCAGCTATCCATTATTTAAAATAAATTGGATTCATTTTCGGAGTGAGAAGAACATATAACTAATTAAAAGTTTTTTTAGTGCTTAATTTTGTAGGTTCAATATTGATGTTTAAGAACAACAATATCAATATCAAACACCCCCCTCATTTAGCCACTGTTCAACTCCACCGTGGCACATAACACAACTTTTGTTGAAATTTGTAGTACAGTACAGACCCTGGTACTGTAAGAATGATTATTCCTGACAAAAGAGACATTTTGGGTCGAAAGACCATTCTCCATCTCTTGCAAATTATATATGCAACTCGATATAAAAAAACATAAAAATTGCCCAAATTTGCACTTTACCACTTCCCCACTGCATACCCTACTATACATATTTTGTTATGTATTGTAGGTTTTGCAGTGGTTACACATTTCTATGGCAGCAATGAGGTTTCTTCCACTTTCAATTATCCTGTACAATAATTCATTCTTTTGTTTTATTTTCTTAGTAATTATATTTTAATTTCTTCCTTTATCTTATTTATTGTGTGTGATTCTTTTATGTCTGGTGACACTACTTACTACCTGTTTGAATCTTTGTTTAACAAATAATAATCAACAGATCCTTGTCAATTATATACTTGTCTCAGACTGGGCAATAAAATGATTAATAATAATTAAAAAAACAAGTTGAGAAAAAACATTTATGTATAGATGGATATATATAACAGTATAACTTTAATGCATATAATCCTAACTCAAAAGTATATATAATATATATAGATATTGTACATATGTTTATTAGAAGCCCAACCTATCAAACAGGTACCTTTTATCAAGTGTGCTCTTTAAAAAAATGTTTTCATTTGATACCAAATTGGGTCGGTCACGAAGTTCGATGGCCAAGCAGCAGTGTGTTCGGCTGATTGAAAGGGTTGTTCCAGCACAACTCAATCCCCCGGATGTTACATTGTCCAAAACGCTTGAAGCCCCTTGGTCACCCGAAAAGGTAGCAATTCCAATGTATATGATAGGACATTCAGGTCGTCGATTATTAGTTGGCTACAAGTCACTAAAGCTGATCTGACCTGACACAGTCTCTATAAACTGAACCGACTGGATTCGAGTGAAATTACTCTTGTCTTGAAGCAAAGCTAACCTACATTTATACGTGTCATTCCTTTTTGATTCCTTGCCAGAGGCAAAAGGAATCTATGCAGTCACTCCTGTGTGTGTTTGTGATACCCCTCGTAAACACGATAAGTGAATGATGCAGGTTTGGATCATTCTCGTACTTGGTAAGTAGATTACCTATTGTGATTACATAATCCCTATTGTTTTGGTGGAGGTTCAAGGTCATCTGAGGTAAGCAGGTCAAACACTGAAAACCTTGTAAACACTAACTCGATGAGGTGAACTTCAACTAAGCTCATACTCGGTGTACATTCTTGATGAGTACATGATCCCTATTGTTCTTGGTGGAGGTCAAAGGTCATCTGAGGTAAACATGTCAAACACTTAACACCTTGTAAACACTAACTTCAACTGAGCTCGTACTTGGTGTGTGATGTCTATTAACCCTTTGAAACCGACTAGATGTAAGGCGCTATTTGAAATGTCGGATATAATTAGTACATGATCCCCATTGTTTTTTATGGAGGTCAACAGAGGTCAAATACTAAAAACATACACTGGGGGTATGAACATTGCTTGTAAACACCATAAATTGATAAGACAACATTGAATGAAGATCATACTTGGATTTTTTGGATTACACATAGTGAGTTCATGGTCCCTATTGCTTTAGGTGGTGGGTCAAATGGTGAAAATCTCGTAAACACCATCACTTATAAGGCAAACTCCAATTGAGCTCATATTGGTATATGTGTTCATCATAGTTAGTACAAGCTGGCTAATGTTATTTTCTTGAGGTCAAAGGTCATCTGAGGTCGACCAAGTCTAAACACTAAAAACCTTGTAAATGCCATCACATGATAAGGCACATGCATTGTCAGTTGAGCTTATACTTGGTATGTGCTCATCATAGTTAGCACATGATCCCTATTGCTTTGTGTGGAGGTCGAAGGTCATCTGAGGTCAACCAAGATCAAACACCGTAACATGAAAAGGCAAATTCCAATTGAGCCCATACTTGGTATGTGTGTTCACCAGAGTCAGCACATGCTCCTTATTGTATTATGTGGAGATTAAAGGTTATCTTATGTCAAATACTGAAAACATTGTGAAAACCATAACATGATGGGGCAAACTTCAGTGGAGTTCATACATTGTACATGTGTGTTCATCATAGTTAATACATTAACCCTATTGGTTTTGGTGGTGGTCAGAGGTCAAAAGAGATCAAACACTGGAGACCTTATAAAATACCATACCTTGACGTTGTTAACTTCAGTTGAGCTCCACCTTGATATGTGGGACCTTCATACTATTTCATGATTTTGGTGTCAGTTGAATGTCATCAGAGGTCAAACAATGTATCATGGTATCATGTTTCAATTCTAAAGGCAAGGAATCACAAAGCCCTTTTCTTGTTGTTTTCTTAGTAGGAAACAGCCTGTTAATGTTAGTAGTATGTGCCAAATTAGATTTTATAGCACTAAGTGCGATGGGCATGAGTTGATGATTTCATGTCATTTTGATGAATATCAATAATTAAAGAGCATATTGATCCTGATGTGCTATACATCTGCGGTATTGGTCATTGTGATCTGTGTTGACAAGTATTAACGAAGTATTAACCAAATATTGTTTTCTATAATAGTTGGACCAACATTTTCAGCTCAGAGTGAGGCTTTGTTATCTGCTAATTTATTCATCAAATTTCATGTTTGCCAGTGCAGTGACACACTCTTACAGGAGGGGGGGGGGCATCAGTCAAACTGCCTAAACAAATTGGGTAGAAGTTTTCAACTGTACCATTGAAATGAAAGTTTAATATATTAGCACATTTGATTCATATTGGATCGTACAAAAAAAATCCAAAACCACAATGTTAGTTGGCTTCTTATGATAATGTCAAGTATGTCTGCCCAATAATCTTCCATTGTGTAACCCCCCCCCTTTAATTTCCTACACTCTGAAATGGTATTTGCATCGTGCATACCCAAATAAGGGATTAAACATTTTGTGCTCAGAATATGCCCTCTGAATATGTAGCATTTTGTTGCCCACTCTAGAACATATTTAGATTTCTTTGTGAATAGTCATTGTGATGTTAGTAATCCTGCCTAACTCAAATGCTGGGTGTAGAAAAAATGTGGGTGTAGGCTTTTATCAAATCAAACACTAACTAACAGGTGTATGTGGTTTCAGTGAGCCTGCAGTACACACATTCAGCGTCAGTGAGCCCAAGTCAAACATTTCACATTTATTTGTTTAGGCACATGTCTGATTTTAAATCTCAAATAGAGCTTTTCCCCCTCCCACCTCATGTTCCCCATCATACTTATGAGTTATGGGCACTTATGTAATGAGTTGCTCCCTGCCAATACAATTGAAAATATTAAAACCTTCTCTAATTTACCCCTTGGCCAAATGGTTTATTTTGGGTAAGACCCATTTTCTTCTTACAGCAAAGTTATTGATACATGTTTTGAAATGTGTTTGTATTATGCAATTTTTATTGAGAGAACAAGTCTTTAAGATGTGTCTATTTATTAATTTAAGATAATCAAGATTTATTGGAAGAGAATAATTATTTACTGATTTTAAATAAGACAAATATTATTACTAAATGTTAGCTAAAATAATTAACTATTTAGACAAAAGTTTTATCATTCATAATCCATATGTTAAGCTCAACGAGTTCAGATTGAGTGTGTTTCAGGAATACATTAAAATGTTGCAATGACTTCCTCAAATGTTGTTTTGTGTCTTTAAGTTTTGTGTCAAATGAACACTTTTGTTCTTGTTTTGTACCCAGTGTGGTTGGGGATTGTCTGGTACACACCAGACATGTCCAGTGATGAACATTTCATTCAGAAATCCAACTGCCCCCCCCCCTTGAAAAAAGATTTCTCCAGCCGGTGCAGCCAATGTTACTGCTCTGTCCAATGCTGTATGTAATTGTTCACAGTGGGGGACGTTCTCCAGCCGACTGGGCGCGCACACACTAAACTACCATCTTTGTTTCAATGCGTTCCAGGACCTACGTCAATCATGCCATTAATGTCTTCCTCTCGAGTCAGGGATTCCAGGTCGAAGGTCCTCTAATGGAAGACTCCTACGGATACAATATGCAGTATGCTCCAGGTGCTCTAGTTAATTCCATGTAGAAGGTGGATGAATCTGTATAGTTTTTCCTTGCTTGTGAACACTCTTGGTACCATATGCATGTTCAATCCTCCAATCCAATCCTCCGTCGTCGGGAAAATCCTGGCGCCGCCCTGAAATAATTCGCATTACATAACCACATTTGATTGGAGGATTGTTGGTCACATGCCACTCAATAAATATACTATTCAATGCCTATGTCATCAACCGTGTATTTTGGTACTATTCGATCCGTTCTAATCCACGCTGCAGTAGCTGCACTGTACTGCATCGCAACCTTCGACATCATGTATGCGTTATGTTTTTCACATCCTCTATTATACTCCAACCAAATGAAAAGATCTGCTTAGGTGATATATAAAACAAACAAGAGCACCAATGGTGCAGTAGTTCATACCAGATATTCAGTGATGAGGCCCCCACCCTCTCCCCCAATAACAACCAGAAATATTCACACCCACCAAGTTACAGACCTAGATGATCTGACTGGGCATTGTGAACTTTACATGGCCGGTTTTCATTGTTTGACCATTTGCACATCTTACCTCTGGCCTCTCACAATGATAGGGATCATGTACTCATTATGGGTAACATGCTCATCCATAATTTATATGTACCAATCTTCATGTAAATCCGACAATGTTTAGAACTTTAACCTCAATGATCTCCATATGACCTTCAAAATTGTTTGTACCAAATGTTGACTATATGTACCAAGTTTCATGTGATGCCAACAATGGTTAGTTTTCACCTCAA
>JAODUJ010161740.1:0-10911 GCA_027564615.1 Psolus chitonoides
ACATACGGTTGCGGAGATATCAACAATTAAAGAAATTCACTCTAAGCCCCGCCCACTCATCAATATTCATGAGATCAATACCGAAATAAATAGCGATCATCTACTCACTATGGGTAATCTACCACCCAAGTATGAAACCGATCCAAGATACCCTCTTCAAGTTATCGTGATTACAAGCCAGTGTCACAGACATACAGACAGACACACAGACACACACACACACACACACATGCGTGACTGCATAGATTCCTTTTTGCAAGGAATCAAAAACCGGGAGATTGGGCAAAAAAACGGGAGTGTTGCGATTAAGCTGTCATACTGTCAAAACTGTCAAACTCCTGGTAAATCCCGGAGAGTTGACAGGTCTGTAATCGGTAAAATTGTGAAATAAAGTAATTAGTATTTTACGATTATCATATAATCGGTCAAACACTATTCAGCTAAAAAAACTCGGCTAAAGAACTTGGCTCAAGTTAGACGACCCTAAGCTTTCAAAATGAAGATTAGAGGTATGAGCTATTTTGAATTCTCTACCACATAACAGTATTATTGCTGGGACAATGGGGGCGAGCCCCTGTCAGAAAGAAGAACAAAATCTGGACTTGTGCTTTTTTACCAAATTATTAATGGTATAGTAGCAGTCTCTAATGAAAATAACCCTACCTGAAACCAGGAAGATGTGGCCGCTACATCAAAATTCCACACTTGAAGCATCAAGCCTTCCAATACAGTTTTTATCCCAGAACTATAAAAGATTGGAATGACCAATTGTCAGCTGTCAAATGGAGAGCCTTAGTCTTGAGGTGTTTAAAACTAGATTACCCATTCATTACTACTAGCACTGCAGCGCTGTGCACCAGTGTCCTCGTTGTGATACCCGAGAGGGGTATTAACGATTATCCAGCAGAAGCAGAATTACAAGCAGAAGACAATTTAGCCATATACACTCATGGAGCTCCTTTACATAATCATGATCATGAATACATTCCTTCTTTTACGGAATCGAGCCTGAGGGATGAATAATATTTAGGTTTGAAAATAAATTAGAGGAATACCAACCTTAACAATCGAGAATACTGCAGTTGAGAGCTCTCGGTATATATATTCAAGATGTGCACACGTAGCCCTGAGCATCACCAAACATAACTAGTGCAGGACACGATCAACGTTGTCGCCTCAAAAACATTTGTATTGGTCTGCTGTAAATAAAGCAATTCAAGACAAATTATTACTGTATTACAAAGGTTTGCACAACCATTGGTGCTATATTAGAGCAATGGACCTCTAGCATAATACATACTATACGGGTAAACAACTTCCCAATATAAAAGATTTGTCGAGATAACCTGATGTCATTCATAGGAATTGGTCCAACACTATTATGATAAATTCTATGTGGGCTTAAAGGATCTTTTCTCTGAATCTGACTCCAAGTTTGCTGGACATGACACTGACAGACTCAGCTAAATACACATTTATATCGATACAATAACATTTAGTTTATTTAAACACCAAAAACCTGCAATATATGGTAAAAAAAAACTTCATTAGTATCTCAATGGAACATAACAAGTCTTCATCAATTCTGTTCTCGGTGTGCCGCAAACATTTTACCTTGAAAAGCACTGAATGAGATGCCATGAACAAACAAATCAATAATAAACCTCCCAATTATCCCTCAATGAAAACATGCTAGGTAGAGGAACTCCACAGTCCAACTGAGGTTTAAGAAAGGTTCGAACAGCTCATAATACCACCTTATATAACAGCACTCCCACTGGGCATTAAACTATCTGTCTTCACCCTCAGCATGACATCGTAAGAAAACACCTGACTAAATTATGAAATCTTGGCATGAAACACACACTGGGTAGATTTTGAGAATTCCTTAAAATGTAGGACGATCACAATTCAAATACCCACAATTGCAAGAGTTCACCCACAAGCCTGGTTCAGATTTATATGACAAGGGGCAAAAGCCCTCAAGTTATTTATGAATGTATACATAACAACAGCACATACATGTGTCCATGAAACAAAACCTTAGGGCTTGTTGTGGAAGTGAAATAACTTCATGATTTGAGGTTTGACCTACTACTATAGTCTTGTCCTAGTATAATATGTGTTTTTCACTTTCAGAGATATCAACCCCCTACACCTGGAAGTCAGGTAATTTTGCCTAATCTGAATAAGTTAGGGAATTTTTTGGAATCAAATTTCAAACAAATTGAACTAATTGCAGCCTAAACTCTATTTCGGGGAATTTCCATCTGATAATAGGTCATTTTAGGGCCTGTTCACACGCGAACCAGGCCAACCCAGTCGGCCTCAGACACCCGAGTCCGTCTGGGTCAGGCCGTGGCCAGGCCCAAAGAGCCTTTGCTTTCACCCCGAACAAGCCGGTTGCAGACGGATCTAGACAGAGCCGAGTTTTGTAAACAATTGGGTAAGATTACTTGGAAATGGGGCCAACGGGGGAAATTTTCGGTGTTGCTACTTGCCATTGCAACATATACTTACATTTACGTTACAGGTGTGGCAATACAGAAATCTTGGGGCCTGGAACCGGCCCGCTTTCACATGGCAAAATTCAACTACCGAAACTCTGTGCCGTGGGTGGTCTCGGTTCCATCTGAGGTCTGGCCCTGGTCTCAAACGAGGCCAAGCACTCCGTTCCAGGCCTTGAGAGAACCTTGTTCACATGACGAAAATATCTGAGACCTGGAACCAGGCCGATCTTAACTCGGGCTGACCCAGTCGGTACCAGATGACTGGGTCAGCATGGTTCGCGTGTAAGAAGGCCTTTTAAAGTGCGGATACGGAGATGAACTTTAGAAATATGGAACCCTGTCAGGACCTGCCAACCCTCAAAATGTGCAAATTTTGAGATTTGCAGCAGAAAGACCTAGAGATTGCTGCCCAAAGAAATTCTAACTCCAGTACAACTTGGTGTTAACACTTAAAACACTACACCAAGCGATGTATTTGTGAACATTACTGCATTAGACTGGTAGCTTTCTTCATTTTTCCCTCAAAATGTCTGGATTTGGTTTTCATTCTGTAGACAAATTGATTGCCTGTTTTATAATTGCATAATTTGCAGGCTCTACCGGAAATAAGTTATTCCCTATTGTGCCTTGCATCCCTGCTGAAATAGAACATATAATACAAACTTGAGGAGGCACGGATCTTCGACAGCCAACTCAGGAGCCCAAGTCTTCTCCATCGCACCGCACATAGCGTGTTGTTCAGAGTTGTACGAAATCCGTCAATGAGCAAGACTCACCAAAATGCTCTCTAATCTCTCTCCGGTCCACTGCACCTGACCTGTCTTACAAATAGGGAGATTTGGAAATCCCACTGTGAGATATCTGGAACAGTTGGTAGGTATATGCAATGCCTTGGAGCATTGCGGTAAGGTAAGTCCCATAACTTTTTGAAGGGCTTTCCTGGTTATGTCTGTTACAGAGACATCATTTCATGATGTAGGGTGGGCAGTCCTTTCTTTGCACCTTCCTCCCCCAGTGATAAGCACCAGGTTCCCATCCATTCACTGCTGGGTTGACAGAGAGCCAGGGATCAAATCTTTGACATTCAGCATGTGCGGCGAGCACTGAAATATAACCCAGAGCCAATCAATTCCAGCTTCAGGTGGGCAGTTCCATTCTTTGCCACCTTTCCTCCCCAGTGATAATAACCAGGTTCCCATGCCTTCACTGATGAGTGGACAGAGAGCCAGAGCTCAAATGTTTGACATCCAGCATGTGCAGCGAGCACTGAAATATACCCCAGAGCCAATCCATTCCAGCTTCAGGTGGGCAGTTCCTTTCTTTGCACCTTCCCTCCCCAGTGATAAGCACCAGGTTCCCATCCATTCACTGCTGAGTGGACAGAGAGCCAGGGCTCAAATCTTTGACATTCAGCATGTGCGGCAAGCACTGAAATATACCCCAGAGCCAATCCCTTCCAGCTTTAGGTGGGCAGTTCTTTTCTTGGCCACCTTTCCTCCCCAGTGAGAAGTGCCAGGTTCCCATGCCTTCACTGCTGGGTTGACAGAGAGTCATGGCTCAAACCTGCGACATTCAGTATGATGCAAGCGCTGAAATATACACCAGAGCCAATCCCTTCCAGCTTTAGGTGGGCAGTTCCTTTCTTTACCACCTTTCCTCCCCAGTGATAAGTGCCAGGTTCCCATGCCTTCACTGCTGATTGGACAGAGAGCCATGGCTCAAATCTGCGGCATTCAGCATGTGAGGCAAGCGCTGAAATATACACCAGAGCCAATCCCTTCCACCTTCAGGTTGGCAGTTCCTTTCTCTACCACCTTTCCTCCCCAGTGATAAGTGCCAGGTTCCCAAGCCTTCACAGCTGATTGGACAGAGAGCCATGGCTCAAATCTGCGGCATTCAGCATGTGAGGCGAGCGCTGAAATATACACCAGAGCCAATCCCTTCCAGCTTTAGGTGGGCAGTTCCTTTCTTTGCCACCTTACCTTCCCAGTGATAAGTGCCAGGTTCCCATGCCTTCACTGTTGGGTGGACAGAGAGAGTACTGTAATATACATCAGAGTCAGTGCCGTAACAGTGGGGCCGGAGGCTCCTCTGTGATTGCTGAGACGGCTCCTTTTGTGATCGCCTTCCTAGAGGAAGTGGTCTAATGGGAGGGTTGTCACCCTCCCATCCCCTTAGATGCAATCTTTTAACATATTATATGCCTAGTGAGGCTAGGTTGAAACAATACTGTGTTATTTTAGGGGAACCGCTCCTCAAAAAACAGCCCGAAAACAACAGATTTCTACTTACAAACTTTGTGAAAACTGGCTAAAAACACTAACAAACAGCTACTACGTCCTAAAAAAACACCTCAAAACTGCTTCTACTGTGAACAAATTGATGAAAAAACGATTACAGATTTCCAGCACACAAAAATACTTTTGACACAAATGTCTGGCAGAATGAGAAGAGTGAGCCTGTCCACCACTGTATTACAAGAATATTCCAGACACATTTATGCAATAGGTAGGGTAATGTGGGATAGATCAGGTGAGTAAAGTAAGTGCTCTAAATTATACCCACACAGCCCGATCTACCCAGACTAGGGCCACTGAAGGGGGTCGGGTCTCTCCTGAGTCGGGGGCCCTCGGGTGGGGAGGAGGGGGCCATGCCACCCCCTGTTGGGGATGAATTGACCATTTCTTTGAAGAGCAAAACTCAATGCATAGCCTATATGATAATAGTGTGTAAGGCATCACTCGCCTGGACCCCCTGTCGGAGCACTCAGACATGTTATTGTTGAGAAGTTGGGATAATTTAGTGCTTTTGGGTATCATTTTTGAAGTTTTTCTACAAGAGAGGTTAGCAACCCTAGTTGGCACACAAAGTCATTGACTATGGCATGCTAAATAATTGAAATAATGAATGAATATATTATGTTGCAGTGTAGACATAGCAGGTGTTTTCTACAATATAATACAACAAACTTTTGTTAAAGGGCAACAAGAGTCAAGAGGAAAGAAGGCGCAAGTGCCGGTAAAATGAACTTCAAATGACTTCAGTTAGGGTAATATGTAACGATAGGCACATTTGATGGTAGTGTTACACAACAGTATCTGGCGACATGCTCCAGTCAATGTTACTCAAACTGCGACATTGATATCAGTGTTGCCAATTGCAGCTTCCGCTTTCTTGACTCTTGCCGCCCTTTGAATCAAGTTTTCATTGGATGACCTCTGCTGACCTCGGATCTCTACCAAAATCGTTAGCCTTCTTGTAGGGTAACCCAAACACACCAAAGATCACCTCATGAAGGTTTGTCCTATTGTGTTGCATGTTTACAGGTTATTTAGTTATTGATCCCCTAAAATCAATAGATTATGAACTTCTCCAGAGCTTTTCTTATCAAGTTAAATGTGTTTACAAAGTTTTCAGTATTTGACCTCTGACCTTGGAAACAGCACCAACAATGAATGATAGGGTTCTTATACTCCATATGGGCAACCATCATGCCATGTATAAGCTTTGCAGACATTCCTATTCTTCAGTTAAGGGTAGAGGCAGGAGTTTTCTAAAAGCCAAATTCCGTTTTGTAATGTCATTTTGCACATTACTTCCATCAAAATAGTGTAGTACCAAAACATCAAATTCCGTTTTCTAATTTTAGAAAACGGAGAACTCCTGCCTCTCGTTAAGAATCAAGCGACACGTAGAACTGACTTTCATTAATTTAAAATGTAATAATTAGATTGTTGAGAAAATCCCAACTTGGCGTCCATTTTTGATCGCCAAAGGGGTCGAAATGGTTAAAAGTACTGTTACGTAATAGTTTTTGTGACGTCACAGGGAGAAGCGCAGAAGCATGCGAAAATGTAATTTTCTGCGCAGTGCATTATATATGGAGAAATCCCAAACCAGCAAAAACATCACTTTATTCAACAGCCTGTACAAGAAAGTTAGGGTACGGATTCGGGTGAAGTCACAAATTTGTGCATACTGCATAATACATTGGAAAAGATATTAATTAGTATTACCATCTTTTTTCAATAGTTTTACACATTTTGCCGATACCATTTTGGCAACCGTGGTAGTTTAAATGACGTCTATCAACTTTCGGAATGTCCAGGTTAATTAAAACAATAAACTTCAATTAAAACCTTAATTAAAACAATAAACTTCAAACTTCAAAGTTGGAGTATAGGGTTTCGACAAGTTTAAAGGAAATCTGCTGCATGTCGCTTGACCTTTAAATGTGTTTCGAAGGCGCCTCACAGAAATAAATCCGCACACACATCCACAAACACACATGTGTACATGCCATCATTCCCCTTGCCCTTGGCAAGGAATCAAAAAAGGTTCCAGAAATTTATTGTAAATGGGCACTCCATCAAAAAAGGTTGCAGACAACAAACTAAAATTAAATTTCATAGTAAAATGTGTCACTCACCTTAGAACTTCACATGTATACTCTTGTCCTTGTAGTCACTGAAGGGAATCAGTCGGAAGCTATAAAGCTGCAAAGTTACCTACAATCTGTTCCTAAATGGCATTCACAGAAGGACCAGCATTATGTAAGACCCTGCAAAATATATAAGAATAACACATGGTACTATCAACTCAAACAATCTGTGCTCCTGTTAGTAGCAGGGTTATACTAAGTTAGCCCTTGTCACAGCCTTTTGGCCAATTGTAGCTTAGTTATTTACGAACCTAATCTGATGACCAAATCATTCACCTTCAAATGTATGCCCTCTGATTTGTCGGCCGTTGCTCAATACGAGCACATAATGCACATATGAATATTCCAAATATTACGTAAAACACACACAAACTCAATGGTAGACGAGCTCCTATTGGTCGACCGATTTATCATTCACAATGGTTTTGTCAAACGTTGGGGATATTTATTATTCAATCCCACATTTCCGTACATTGACTTCCTAGCACAATATAACAAGTTTCCAATGCAAAAACTAATGCCGAGTACGTCAATACATCAATATTAATATTTTATTCTTCTAATTCACAACTTTCACTAAGAGTGACATCAATCATACTGGGTAATCTCATCGTCATATTCATCATAAGGCGGCAATCTAACTCTGCACGGTAATTTTCATGTCAGTGTTACTCTAACTCATGCCGGGGAATTCCTGCGCCGTAATTAGCGTGACTACCGGCTAAATAGCTAATACGGCATGAGGTGTACAGTGCAGGGCTATAGGGGTATTAAGCCATCGTCACCGATAAGCTGCTCAAGATTGTTCACTATTCAGTTTAATTTTGGGATTCTACCTGGCTATAGAAGACAGTGGAACAGTCCTTTATGTAAGTAACATTTGTTAATATCATGCTGCTGATTTAATTTCGTTGAAATAAGTTTTTTAAGCAGTAAAATTCATGGCAGTGTTTATTAGGAATTCGAATTTTGTGTCTCATTAGAAACTGTAGTAAAGGTTCCAAGGCCTAGTGTGACTATTCATAAATCTTCGTATTGAATCCACATTCTGATTGGTTCAGATTTTGCTACCTAATAGGGGTAGCAAAATTTACAGGTTATGGTAAAGAGTGTGTGATTATATTACAACAATGTGGAGGGTCGGCGAAGCAGAACCATTGAGGGAAAGCTACAGTAACACCGTACAATAGTAAAAAAGGCCTATTCATGATTTGAACTGCCACAATGTTGGTGAATATGACATTCGGTGAACCGGCCCAAAAGTGTCTAGGTTATAGGGCTCAGTATGAAGACTTAACCCTTTCAGGACCACACACTTATATACCACCCTCACTCCAGGAGCAGCCAATTTATACAGTGTACTAATGAATATAGTAAGGTGATCTCAATCTTTTTTTTTTCAGGAAAAATCACCTTCCTACAAAGAAGTGTTGTTCATGAATTTTGTTCAGGAGGTAAATATCTTTCATTTGATACCAAAATATATACCGGTAATATGTTTCAAAAGAATATTTCAAATAATCAATGTAATGAAATGAAAATCATACAAATTGTATATTGTGCAAGTATTCTATTCCTTTGCTTTTCACAAAGTAACAGATTCTCTTACTAAACTGTTTGCTTTTGATATATCCATCCAGTTCTATAACCCGCCTTATGTGGGGCAGGGTTTCTTGCTGAGATCCCCCCACCATTAAGTCTGGGGACGGTACCAAGCCTTCAGCCTATACCTCTCATTCATACATTACGCCATTCAGTGCACTGTATCTCGGAAATTTTCAATGAGAACATAACATGTGATACATCAAGTGACAGGTAATTTTGAGCTCTACGCAGCGAATGTAATTCCAAAAGTGATGGCGCTATGTATATCTTCAGAGAAATGTGCCTGGTATGATCGTCGCCAAAAGGCGACCATGGTATTTTGAGGTTGTCCCCGTAAGGCGACAATGGTTCTGAGAGGGTTAAAGGACCTTCTCTCTCTCACCTCAAATCTACCAGAAATGTGCAGTACTGGTCAGGTCAATTTATATTATCTATGGAGAACTGTGCATTCTGGTATATGAATCAGAATTTCTCTCATTTGCAAGGAAAATTGGTCTTC
This sequence comes from Psolus chitonoides, assembly GCA_027564615.1. Lineage (NCBI taxonomy): Eukaryota > Metazoa > Echinodermata > Holothuroidea > Dendrochirotida > Psolidae > Psolus > Psolus chitonoides. The sequence continues at coordinate 9,056 of JAODUJ010161740.1, forward strand.
AACTGTAATAGTTGTATTAGCACTGTTTTTAGCACTTAGGCAAGTAGTAACTAGGCTAAGAGAGAATATACAACCTTGCCTCGCTCCTCTGCACATCTCACTACGTCAAGCTTATCTCTTTAATTATATTTCACAGTCCATGACCACACATCTTTCGGTGGATACGTTTGAGATCCCATGGCGGTGAAATTAGAGTGGGCGAATAATTATAGTCTTCAGAAAATCATGGCCTCTCGACACAACAGCAATATGTTTTGCATGCTTGACACACATTTTCAATGTTCAGGATACTGGAAGACACAAGGATGGTACAATTGATGTATCCAAGGGTCAAAATAAGCGGGCGCCAGGCGCCAAACAGCGCCCGTCAGGAGCTGAACAGCGCCCGTAGAGTTCCAATTCAAAGTCCACGGGCGCTACCTTTTCCTGCAAACTAGCGCCCGTCAAACTGTAGATCATCTTTCACTTTTCCCAACATCTAAAGTGAGCTTACCGACCCAATCCGATCGTCACTTCCTTAAGTTCCTTCCCTCGAAAAGATTCCCCCGAAATGCAATAAATGTTCGCAAGTAACAGCTGTTTGTCAACAGTTCAACCTAACCCACTTTTGTCATTTGTTCACTGCGGACCGCGATGCGAGAGGGAATGACAGGTGTTTTGTTTTGAGTCGGCCCATGGCTGATACCTCCACGCGTGTTGACCTCCGTGGCAGTCGTAATGTGCACTGTAGTTTGTATTGCAATCACAGTTGAACAACGCTCATACACACCCGCGACATGGGCTTACTTGCACCGTTGCACGTGGGCAAGATTCTCTGTTCATGACTCACTCCTCGGTGCACCGTGTGTTCATACTCGTAAGCGATTAATCAAATGAATGTCTCTGCGTGAGGTAGTATTGGTTGACGTGTTAACCCCCAGATGAGTCCCAGACAGACATAATGTACTCAGTCACGAGTCACGAGATTATGGAAGCATAGAAATTTGAGATTGGTCAGTGTCCAATGAAGCTTCCTCAAAGTTGGCAACAAAATTATCACGCTGCAAAATAAATTCGAAAGCGATGGCAGAAACCAACGATGGGGCAAAAAAATCGGAGGGTTTATTCAAGTTCTTCACCAAAACTTCTGGTAATCCGCCTGCATCAGCATCTGGGAGCAAGCGACAGCCGGTTCCAGATTCCGATGTACCATCTTGTAGCTCCGCTTCTGCTCCGAAAAAGGCTAAGACCAAGGGCCAGGGGAAGAAGATCGCCACCATAAAGTCATGGAAGAGCCAGGATGGTTCAAAAGCAAACGAGTTGGATTTGTCATGGATTGGCTACAGAGGAGAAGGGGCACATGTTCTGGAGATATGGTGCGACGTTTGCCGCCAGCAACCTGAAGTTGCGCGAAAATTCAACCAAAGAGCGGGAAAGGTCGCGGACATAGATTCATTCATCAACGGAACCACCAACATACGAAAAACCAACGTCTGTCGCCACGCGCAGTCCATCGCTCACAAAATGGCAGCAGGTAAGTTTGAAAAATCTTCTTCCAGTTTTGTTTGACAACATAGTCTGATCAGCCGATCGAAATCAGAGATTACCTGTATTGGAATGCCATGCATGAGAATAGGGAAAAGGTTGGAACGAAGTTATATCTCCTCCCCGTACATACTTTGTTAGGAGTGGTCAAAGTGAGGAATGAAGATGAGGTAAAAATGTACCAGCACCTGACCGCCTTGGTTGCTGTGCGGGGAGGGGGGGGGGGGAGTTGGAGTGACGTTCGCCCTGGTTGTGGTCTCAGTGTGGTGTTCGTCATCCTTTTTACGTGCACTACTGTAAACCATTCGTGTGTGCTGTATGCCATTGCCTGT
>JAODUJ010161850.1:0-10910 GCA_027564615.1 Psolus chitonoides
ACTACCCTGCCCTTAAGAAAAAGTGTTCAATATCCTGCATAAAAAAAGAAGCCAAAATACCATTTGGCCAGCGCTTGCAATTTCAGCTAGCCAAAACAATGTGAAAATTCCTGCTTTTTGGCCGGTAAAATGCCACCCTGGCAAGAGAAATTCAATTTCAACAAGAGTGTAACCCAAAAAAGGAGATGGGTGATATTTGTAGTCTTTAAAATAAGAGCAGTGTTTATGGAATGCATTCCTAACATTTGACTCTTGTGATAAATTATTGTCATGTGATAAATAGGCCCCTAAATTATTTCTACGTGAGCAGTCAAATAATGTTTCATACCTGGCACAATATTTGCATTCAAGTATGTGTGTTATTAGACTATAGGAAGTGACATAATTGGAGCCAACATGACACAGCAGGCGAATGCCCGTCAGTTACGGAAGGGATCACTACAGGACTTAAGAGGCGTGACATCATGTTGATGGGTAATCATGTTAATAGCAAATGATCATCGAAGTGGTGAAGCAACAGGCATTTCATTACACCAGGGCTGCAATGTCCATGCAATGGTTCCAAAGTTCAGAAATTCTGCAGCAATTTTGGTGGGCTCAAGACTTCTCTTGAACCTGTGTTCTCAGAACCCTAGCTATGCATACTATTGGATCATCAGCCATTGCTAATGCTTGGGGTGACATCAAATGGGGCTCAACATGTTGGGACTGACACCCCAAGACTGCTATTGCTAGCATCATCCCTTACCTGTGCCCCAAGCCAAACCATGCCAGGAGCAGTTTGAATGGGGATCCATCCTACCTACTCCCTCCCTCAACCTTTTGGGATATTGGTAACACGTCACCGATGATTACTCTAGGCCCAGGGGTGGCCACCCTGGAGGCCGATTGAGTCTTTATGTGGTCCGCAAAGCCTGGTGACGGAGAAAATAAATGATAGACTTGCCATATGTGGCCCGCCACAGAATTGGGTTATTAGCAATGTGGCTACTTGAAGAAGGTTTTGCAACCAGTGGTGACTGGCAATTGCCCCTCCATTTCATGTATGTCATCATGACTTTGCTTGCCCCTGCAAACATTGTTTACCCCCCTCAAAACACAATTCTCGCACAGCCAATATTCTGTTGGCCACCTATCTCCTTGAATATAAAATTAGATTTGGTGAAAACAAAAGTCAGGGGTTGTCGGCTATGGCACAATAGTCTGCAGACCCTAGCATTACGTTATATTGGACAGTCTGTACACGAGACCTGGTAACATTCTTCGTGTTTTTACTGAGCACCCCACAAATACGCGGCGTCGCCTCACTTTTGTACCCCCAGCAATGCGTCCACCTGACCAGCGACCTGGTCATTTCTACTTTGAGGCAAAAGAGGGGTGGGTGATGACGTCGCAAGCTTGGTGGCTCACGAAATAGTTTTCGTGAGCTGCTAAAGGCATCAAGACTGCTCCAGGACAGTTAGTTATAGGATTTTTACATTTCTTGTAAAGGCCCCCGTCCAACCCACACTAGTGTGGAATATGGATGTTAAATGTATATAACAACAACAGCATACCCGTTGCATTGGCCATACCCGTTGCAGTGGTCATCCGTTCAATCGCCACCCCTCATGAGGGTGTCGGCGCTAAACGTGAGCTGTCATCTACCTTGGGAGGTGGTTGACGGAACAGCCTGCATCACCGTGCATTGTCATCATCCCGAATAGGTCATGACTGTATTCAGCGCCATGACCTATCAATGCCTTTTACAAAAGGGCTAAAAGTTCGGACAGTTAAGTAGATAACTTATGTGGAGAAACTCTTGTGGAGATGATATGTATTTGCGAAGCTGAGGTGCTTTGGTAGAAAAACACGCTGTGTAACATGACACAGTCACGTCCATCAGTAATTAGAGCCTTCAATCGGTCTAAATAATAAGTGTATAGAACTTGAAAATCAAGTCTTGTAAAGTTTGTAATATACAATTTCTTCACTTGAAACAATCATGGCCAGTCATTTATTACAGAATGTGGTATTTTACATTTCTTTAATATTAGATGTTATTAATAATGAGCACTGCAGCACCATTTGATTTTTGTACATAAGTCATCAATATCTACCTACCCAAGTAATTTTCATCATAAATGCTTTACAAAATTGCAGCGATTTTTCCTGGAAATGCCTTACAATTTCACTAAGAAGAGGTCAAGAACCCCCCACCCCGAATTAAATGTGTGGGGTGGTTCGATAAAAGATATTTAGGTTTGAAAGGGAACACGTTTGATGGCCTTGGTCTAGTAGTGTTTATGTATGAACATACAGGGACCCACACATTTATTAGTTAAATAAACTTGTATAACAACATTTTCCTCTGAGATCATTTCCCCCCCCATAAAATTGATACCGTAGTGGTCTACCGGTGGTGCTTGCGACTCCCACCTTGGTTAATACGTGGGTTCTTGATATCAGCGGAAAATGGGTACTACTCTAACTACCTCTCCCCCCGACATGCTCGAAACTGCGAGTAGCCAAAGGATATATCTAGCAGGGAGATGCAGGGGCACTGACACACCAGAATGTCGCGAAGAATTAGTGTCTCGTCTGCCCATATCCAGAAATGACAGTCTTTCCAGACGCATTATATGATTCTGTGCAATACCTCTGCACTCCCTCAATTCGGTTGGGCAATAGCGGCATGCGCAGACAAAAGTCTCTAATATTCACTGTTAACAGGCATAAGGCGTCTGGAACGATTTTGTCGTATCTGGATGTTGATGAAAATGGTAAAAATCCTTGTTTTTAGGCCCATATTAGGAAACGAGTGTCTTTCCAGGAGGGTTCACAGTGATATTTTCATCAGGTTTGTCCAAAGAAATAGCTTTGTACACCAATTCATTCTCTGAGTTTGCATTTTCACCAAGGGGATGGGAGTAAAGTGTTATTTTATCGGAATGAGATTTCTACTGTGAAACTTGGCTGAACATCTTGATCAACTGCAAGTGTTCAGAACTAGAAATTCATAGCATGGAATTGGTTGAATCCTACAATAATATGGCTTACAGAATAAAAGTAAAAACCTTTATAAAGCCACCAAATACCTTTTTTTAGGGAATTTGTCCTCAAAATATTTGGGAGAATTCTTTATATATTTTATATGAACAGAACATTCGAATGACGGGCTAACATATTACCTCTCTCTATATCTATGGTGACACGTCATTTTTCGGGTTTGTAATATTTTGTATAGAAAGCCGTTTTGGCTGCTGGTTGATTTATTTACTACAGTACATAGCTTTGGTTCTCCTTTTTAAGATCTATGAAATTTCTATCAGTTTAAATAATTGACAGAAAAACACGGGAAGTATATTTGTAAAAAATTGATTCATTGGTTTTTATTACACTACCTCGTTTAGAAGTTGTACAGCATCATTTTGTTCGATTAAATATATCTAAAAGTAGCGTGTTGACATGTCCAACGTGCTGTTTTTTTCATGCCCCTACTAGCACATGTTTGGGTAGACATGCCTTTTTTTTTCACAATAAGTGGCCACATGGCGAAATCAGATGTATTTGTTCTTAGGAGAAAGATTTAACTGTGACTCAGGGATTTTTGTGTAATATATAATTTGTAGAAGTTTTTGTTAAGAAAATCCCTTCCATTTTCAAATCCTATTATTGACTGTTGATGTATGCATATATGAAATGTAAAAAAATTGGCCCTTTTTTTAGGTGTCGTTTCATTAACAGAGCTATATTAAATTGAGTGTTTTGTCAGCGTCTCAAGAAAACTGGCTTTTTTTGTAAGCCATAAAATTGTGAAATTCGTGTGATTGGTATTGAATATCATTTTCTGTTCTTATTTTTCCTCTTTTTATTGACAATAATAATAATTATTTATTCATGGCAGTAGCTTTTCGGGAGAGAATGACATGTAGAAATGTATGTATCATATAATCTGTAGTGTTAGTCAAATGGTTGTAGAAGTTTTCGAAAGATTCCTGATTTATACAGGGAACCTCTCTCTGCCTCATTAAAATAGGTATTTCGAAATTGTCTGATATGTACGTCCCTATCGATCCCCAGAGATTTTTTTTTGTTCTCTTTGTAAAAAGCGAGTTTTGATCATTACTAACTTTCAAAGATTATTTTGATAATCAACATTTCTACACAAAATCATGGGCATTAGTGATTATTTGTATTATGAGAGAATCGATCCCAGCTCCTAAGGACCGACCCAAAGCCCATTGTTGCGAGTCGGATTTCAAATTTATTCATGTGTCATACATAATTTGGTACAAGTCGTTACCATACATGCCTGACATACATATACACCCTTGAAAAGATGTATACCACAACAGCAGAACCTAATAGTGTAAACGCATGTTGTTGCAAGGGGGTGGTTCAAATCGTCAAAAGGGGATATTCTCCAGCTCGATGTGAAACATCATCTATGTTTGTAGTATGACGACAATCGACAGAATATGCGATATGATGACAGGACCAACTACTAGTAGTTTCAGGCTGATTTTGTCTACGAAATGGATGTTTTGCACCCAGAAAACCGGTGACTCGTGCTTTAAGTATATGTTAAGCAGTACACCATTAGATAATGTCCTATGCTGGCTGCACAGAGAGCATTTAACTCAGGGTCGATTTGGGTTTTCAGGTCAAGACCAGCATGTGTTGTCTGCCACACATGGAGAGGGAATGTACTCTGATAACGAAATGAGAGGAACCATGTAATCTAATGATTGGATTGTCAGAGGAGAAATGAAACACTGAACTTTTGAACTAATGCTATGAAAAGAGAAACGTTTGTCAGTGAATATTCAATCCAAAAATGTTCCTGTTTAATTTGATATTCCGATATCAAGCCCTCTTGTGAGTGGTTTATTCCGTAGGCAGTATTTTGGCGAACAGGATGCATTAATTTATATAGAACTGAAAATCTCTGTGTGGGGTATTTCAGTGTACACGAGAAATTTAAAATATCGTTCATTTACAATCATGTCAAATACTGCTGGACTAATAATATATTTTTGCTACTGTGGGAGATCTGTGTGGTCAGAACTTTTCAAAAGTTTGCATCTCTGATGTCACAAGTTTTGGTCTCCACAAAAGGCAAATTCTTCGAACCTATCATGCCTTGTTTGAGAGAATGCAAGGGGAACCATCTTACATCACTTATATGACACACACCCCTACGCATGGTCAGTCAAAGGTGGGTCATTATTGATAAATTAAATGTGACTCACATGTGTGTCATTTTACTGACTTTGCTAATAGTGGGTCATTTTACACAAATTGTCAGTGACTGTGTGATGTGTGTCAATTACTTGGTTTGCATGACTCACTTTGTAGAGAGTTGACAACAAGTGCATTGATAACCCATTCAGTAGGTATACACTGCTCTTGAGGCCTGTTTCTTTCGCATCAAATATGACAGGTCAGCCCAATAGACATTCAATAAATTTGACCTCCTAGCCATGACCGAGAACAACTTGTTGTGGACCCCAAAAATATGTATTTTACGTCTTTCATAGGAGTCTCTAGCTGGCCCTGCTTTTCCTCCAACAAGATCCTGTCTTTCACAAAAATAAATCCACAAGTCTGAGAAATTGTAGCCATTTTTATTGGAACTGATTCTACCCAACCCTAAATTACCACCACATAATGATGCAATTATAATTGTAACACCCTTAATATCTAGATGACTGATCATCAGAATAAAGTGCCATGACTGCTCACATTTTTCTGCCGCGAATCCACACCCATCAAACAAATTGGTTGGAGGAATTGTCCGAAAACATTACAGCTCATGGTCTTCTACCTCGAGAACAAAACTCCGACCACAATATGCGGAGTCTGATGGATGGCAAGACATTATTGTTCATTCTTCTTGGGAACAAAACTCATCCTCTTCTACCTCAAATCTCTTGACCACAATATACAGACATGTTCCTAATGCAGATGATATGTGACCGTAAATGTTCTAGAATCTTGAGAGCATTAAATTACTACCTCAAAAACCAAACTCAGACCACAACATAATGTTTCTGACTGTAATGTTTTCTTACTATGTATGTTAGGACCATGACTGTAGATCAAAATGCATTGGGTGTAGCAAAGATTTTATTTCCTCAATTTAGTTTGCTGGCTCTCTGACATTTCTACCATGTGGAAAAGGTGTGTACAATCTTTCTCACCTAGCAACATATCATCATGATGGTCATAAACCTCATTGTCCAACAACATGTCCTATGTAGAAAGCTATTTCAACTGCTGTATCGTCCTGAAACCATGTCCTGCTGTCAGGGTTCGGTGAATAACAATCTACCAAATTTGCTATTGTTTTCTATGAAGTATCAATATAGAATTGTGTGTGTTAGTCCTTCTCCAGTCTGTAAGAAGACTTCCACATGTAATCCTGGCAATCCTGAACATTTTTGCCAAATATCATCCACAGTTTACTAGTATATCACTTTCTGGGATCAGGGAGTTGCCATAAATTCAAATGAGATGAAGTTTATAAACAAAGCAAAAATACATTACATTCCTGCAACAGCAATTGGGACAACTTTCTATTGTTCAAAGCATCATGCTATGTAGCATCGGTTTTACAGAACGTAATTGAAATATTCTCGTTCTGCAAAACCTAATCTCACGAATGACTTCTGCCTTACCTAAATATTGTTACAACCAGGGGTCCTCGCTGTGACTTCATAATACGACTCGCGAGTGAATTCTGTTTGCAATCATCTCGGGTATAAACAGCAGAAAAGGTAGTTTCACAGTTGGTGTGGAATGTGTGTTTCAATTGTTTTCATAAGTTGTTGATATATTTCCCCGGTATAACACAGCATGGTTGTATCCATGTCTTCTCATATGCAACATTGATGTGTCATCTGTGTGTTGTAACTGACCATACCCTCTTTTGTCATCCTTGTCAACATGTTTTGCTAGTAAATCCCACTGTTAAATACAATACACACATTGATCTGGTATGCCTTGGTGCTGGTTGTATAACTTTTGATAACAATTATTCTATCGTCCTTTCCTCCATATTTTTCGGTTTTCTTTGTTTTTTATCATTCTTCATCTACCTCAAATAATGGGACATGTTGTAATGGGCATGTCAGGTGTTCTTAAATAAATATAAGGGTTTCAAACCTATCACCATATTTTTGTTCTCTATTTCTTTGTCAAACATGGGATCTCATGGGGGCAATCTTCTTGAATAAAATACTTACTACATGGACAACTTGGTTACAGCTCCAGACTTCAGGTTATTATTGTGTTGTGTTCTTTGCCCATCAATGTGGGTTACAACAGTTACTTAGATGAGAGTGACCGTCCGGGTGTGCCGTTGGCTATATCATGCATACCATAGGACTCGAGAAACCAACCCACTGCCCCTACAAGGGCAATCTGAACCAAAATTCTTGGAAATAGAAATCACAGTCCTTGGATCTAACCAGCCAATGGGCTTGTGGCCGGCCATCAGCCAATCATGACACTCTACTCTATTATCACACTCTTGGTGTGAAGTACCATTGGGTTTGTGGCCAACAGCCAACCCTCTCAAGACAGAGCATGTACTGAGTTAGAATGAAAATCACACTGTTACACTCAGCCAATCATCTCAGGACTTGCATCTATCTTTCTTTGCCAACCCTCCCATACACAAATGCATCTCAGTCGGCACCGTGAATCCTCCTCTGTAGGACAAAATAGCTCTTACACTTGTCAATTGAATGACTGACCTATACTGGGAAACATGTAAATGCATGCACACCAGTCACTTCATCGACTGACAATTTGTGTGAAATGACCCACCCTGAGAGTCATTTTGGTAACTGACGATTTAGGTAAAAATGACTCACATGCCTGGGGTATCCCTAGTGGGTGGGACAAGTACATTTATAGCCCGTATATATCGGATTCATTCTCCAACACTTTGACAATACCTCTGAGGACATAAGATAATGCTCTCAAATGTTTGCCAACCCTCCTCCCAATCAATACACAACACACAAAGTCACAATATTCCCTTACAATCATCTTTGCTAACCTTTTGAAAACACAGTGACCCTTAACATCTGAATTACTACTCTCCAACACCATGACAATGCATTCAAGCACATCAGATGCTCTTAAATATTTGCCAACCCTCCTCCCAGTGTACACAAGGGCATCCATCTATGGACACATCTGTTGCATCACAGTCAATGCTTTATGGACACAATGGCAATCAATGTCTTAAGATCAGAACAATATTCTTTTCTAACATTTCCAGTACACAATTTTCCTTACATTCGATTATCACTCCGCATAAGATGTTTTCAAACATTTGCCCAGCCTCCAAATACAGAACCGGATTCACTGCATATACTTACGCAAGCTATATCGCCGCCGTAAATGCCCGCACTGTGGTGGTGACACCGTTCTTTCTTCACTTATTAACAAATCACGCAACACTATGCCATCAGGAAAATCAACTATTCTTGCAAAGAAATAATGGGACAATAATGGGAAACACGATAGCCTATTTATTACTCTTAATTCTAGAATTTTTTTTTGTTTGAAGAGACTTGCTTATCTTGATAATTTGAGTGAAAATTGTGTTGTTACATTTTCCATGCTGTACATAGCTAACGAACTCGGTGCGTAAAAGACGTTCCACCATATAGTAGCCCATTTACACGCATTGATCTGCGCGCATAATGACTTCAATTGTTGTGTCTCTAGGGTAGCTCGTTGAAATATTGGCCGTGACCGCTTTGTAACGAGGTTAGTCATTGGCTACACATGAATCGACTGTTTGCGCTACTTTTACCTTTGTGGAAGAGCATACGCAAGGTTTGTGAATACCACTTAGGAAAGTGCGTACGGACTTCGTAACTTACGCAAGTCTTTATGAATCCGGCCCCTGTCCATCAGGGTTCTCAGCAATTGATGGAGAAAAATTTCCTGTTAGGAAGGGCATCCAAGTCTCAATACTAGTTAATTGTTAATTACATTTCTTCATACCCACATTTGTGTGGAAAATTGACGGTAAATCGGATAATCGATCAATCTTTCCCCTGAACCAAACCTGAAATTCCATGAGTATTATTCTCAGTTTTATTGACTGCATGGTCAAGTGGGTCTTGCAGCCATATTTGCTGTTTTCCTCAGATTCCCTGACTTTTCCTTGACTGCAAAAACTATTTTTTTACACAAATTTTCTTGTACACAATGGCCCTTCCATCTGAATTACCACTCTCCAGCACAATGCATCCTAGGACACAATGTGCTATTAAACATTCGCCAACCCTTAAGGCTTCCAGTACAGAATAGTTTGTTGCATTTCAGTCATTACTATCTGGGCGATGCCCTTCTGGACACAATGTTTGCAGACATCTTTGCTGACTTTTCTAGTACACAATGGCCCTTCTATATGAATTACCACTCTTCGGGATGATGCCAATGCATCTCAGGACATAAGATACTCGAACACATTTGCCAGCCTTCCAGTCCTAGAACACAACAGTCCATTGCATCTCGGTCACTACTCTCTGGACACATGTCATTCAGTACACTTGCTCCTCCACATCTTCGATAAGCTTTCCCAGTACACAATCGCTATTACATATGAATTACCATTCTCCAACACCCTTAAGGACAAGGACAAACGATGCTCTTAAACATTTGCCAACCCTCATTCCAGTACACAATGGTCAGTTGCATCACAGTCAATGGCAATGCCTTTCAGGAAAATGTTTTCCGAACATCTTTTATAAACTTTCCATTACACAATTGCCCTTATATTATAAGGACCAAAGGTGCTCTTAACCCTTGAGACCATATCTGGGTCGCATGTAACCCCACCTCTTCCCCTGGCCATGCATAGCTCGAAACTGCCAGTAGATGCCTCAAATTTCGAGCATCAGGATGCAGGGGTATGTGGCCTGACGACCCCAGGGCTTGATTGAGCCTCTTCTCGGCCATGGTCGCGCAAAAAAAAGTTCATTGCATAAGTCACTGCTTTGTGGACACGATGGCAATCGATGCCTTTCATGACAATGTTCCCAGACATCTTTGCTAAACTTTCATGTACACAGTTAGGGGACGTAGTGGCTTAGCGTAGTGCTTTTGTCTCGATCTAATGGTTGGGATTTTGAGTCCCACCTGTGGTGCTATATTGTGTCCTTGAGCAAGACATTTTACTCCACCCGCTCCAGCTGAAATGGGTATTAGCTTTGACTTATCAAGAGATGGACCAACGTCCCATCGTGGGGAGTTTCATACTCACGTTCGATTCACATCATGAAAACAGGATATAGGCACTGGCCCTATGAGCCATATATATATATGCTCGGGAGAAGAAACCGCCGAAAGTAACAGCCACTACATCTGAATTACCACTCAGTAAACAGGACTGTGTACCCCAGATATAAATAACAGAATCAGCAAAGCACTAGGAGCGGTATGAGATAGCTTGTCTGCGAAAAATTTTAGGCGTTACCAGGCTACACAAAATTAGGGACACCACACACTGGGCATAGAAACGACAATCACTGATTTAGTGGCTAAAAAGAGACTATGGTTCTTTGGCCACATCCAACATATGGAAACCACCAGAAATCCTGAAATGTTGCTAGGATCACACACCAAAGGACATCGACCCAGAGGCAGACCAGCCAAATGATGGACTGAGGTCAGATGTCACCAAAAGAGGAGCCAAGGACTTTGTGATTCCTTGCCTTTGGATTTAAAATCTGATTTCACTGTTGGCCTCAGATGCCCGACCTTTGACATCAACCAAAAACAATAGGAACCATGTACTAAATACGACACGACACACAGGCATACCAAGTATGAGCTCAATTGAAGTTTGTCCTATCAAGTTATGGTGGTTACAAGGCTTTTGATGTGTGACCTCTGTTGAC
>JAODUJ010161961.1:0-16537 GCA_027564615.1 Psolus chitonoides
TCGAACCCGGTCTCGAGCCGAGTCCCCGAGTCCGAGCAGCCGAGTCCGAGTCATTGAAGTCCGAGTCCGAGACCGAGACCGGTCTCGAGTCCTCCAACACTGGTAGGGGCCCATCTAAACCCTAACCTGGGGCCTACCAAGTGAATGCTTTGTTTGATATTTTCAATGATAATTTGAATACAAGTATGCATTCAAAAACAGGCCAAAAAGGGCTGCTTAATGCTAGACTATGCATTGGACAGACTGGTACTGTTTCGTTGTAGTCTAATCTCGACGTGGGCTAACATAAAAGTGCATAGCCAGCAAGATTCTTACTTAGTAATATTTTGCAAGTTAGTCTGAGATCATATAGCTTAAAACTCAGGCCTTTAAGCTAACCATTTAACCTGTAACCATGGGTGTCAATTTGTGGGGGACATGCCCCCTTCACTTTTGAATAATGCTCCCATATTTACACCGTGAAATGTATTGGTGGCTATGGGCGTAATGCAAGGGTCGGGGACCCATTGATAGTTGCTAATAGGGCCCCTTTCCTGAACGCAGTCCTAGGCAGGTCCCATCTTTCAGAATATTGTCCTGTAGTCCATGCAAAGATAACGAAATGAACAAACCACAAAGGAAAATATGAAGAACTAAATGAGCATACACTTTCATTCATGTTATCCGTAGGATACGTTACCTTAGGAACTGCAATGGATGCACCTGTCTATTGGACCTCTAGATCCACCTCTTCTTATTCTACGTAACTACTGAAGTGGCCGTCAGGTCATAACTGGCTGTACATTCCAGGATATGTGTAGGTCAGCTTCGTAATTGAATCTAACCTCTTGATTAGTCCAAAATTTATCTAAAGCATTTTTCAAACACATAGCCAACAGAAAACCACATTCTCTGGTAAACATCAGGTTCAACTCTACAAGAAAACTATATTTCTTGCCATAGAGTCTACAAGACTTCTTCTGCAGCTTCTTACTATGACCACGAGTAGGCTACATATAAGTCATTTAACTCAACTCTGAAAACCCTTGGGTGACATCTTTGTCATTATACACCACAACCATGATATTTTCGGCTCCAACTTCTAAGCTGTTCAATTAATTCTTAACTAACTTAGGCTATCGCAATAAACAAATAATGTAATATTTAACTTCACGTTACGCAATTTGTAACGAGTAAGTGCTCAACGCAGCCAAATGATTTACGATACTCCCAGACCAACCCTAGATTTCTTCACGTTCTCGCTGCAGTCAGTAGAAACCCCATAGTGTACAACGCCACTCTATCTACTCTTAACTTTTTCTCTGTTAAATGATCAGACTCGTCCATTTGTATAGTGGGTACTTTCATTGTTCGCCTTATTATTGCTAATTTATTTATTCCGCTGTCTAGTTTACAAAGAGCGACAGTGTCCATTTGAAGGTTCTCCTGTTCACCAACTCGCAGAATGTGGCGGGCAGGGGAATCGATTCGAGGTTCTCCCATTCACTAAATGACAGACTTTTGGACTGGGAGAAACGAAACGATTCTCTCAAACCATCCTACTTCTCGGCTTTGGTAGCCAGTGGGTGGGACCTTTAAATCGAGGGGGAAATAGAGGGCGCGCTGATAGATATTCGGGAACGCAAGTAAATACTGAAAAAGAGACACCCACCGTCTAAAACAAGACTAGCGCCCACCCTGCATGCCATAGTCCTCATACTCGCATGACTCGATGTAACAATATTCACTGAAACAAATTAAAGAAGTACGCGGGCCGAATATGCATTTATTTTAGTGATGAGAGAGACGAGAATGAAACTTTTTGAGTTGGAACCATTCCATACTAGGATTTACAAAACTACTAATCAAAGCAACGTTATCCTGCACATGCTCTCCTCATTCAAAAATTGAAATTCAATCTAAAAGACTGAGATCAGGGACCACTCTAAATTTGGATTGGAAATTTTAAATCGAATAAGGTTGATTCTAAATCTATTAGATTAAATATTTCAACGTAATTTGGATTAGTCCCTGATCTCATTTTTTTTTAATTAGGAGAGTGGGCCTAGACAGCAGCCCGAAAATGCATTTAACTGAAGAGAGACAAGGTTGAAACATATTGTGTTGGAACACATTGGGGTTTACAAAAACTACCAATGACAGCAACGTTACACTGCACATGGACCTAGAGAGCAGCCCGAAGTATCCGGGCCCAATGGTGGCGGACCCAGAGGTGAATTTTAGGGGGCGAATCATGTTTCCATGTGCTCTAATACTATTTCAGGACCAATATGGGGGTGGGGCAACCATCAAATGTGTACAAAAATGCCCTTGACTTGAACATCTAAGGGGCGCAAGTACCCTGTGCCAGCTCCTAGATCCGCCACTGGTGCCCGAAAATACATTTATTTTGGGGGTTTAAAAAATACCAATGACAGCAATTTTATCCTGCACATGGGCCTAGAGAGCAGCCCGAAGTGTCCGGGCCAGAAAATGTATTATTTTAGTGACGAAAAAGACCAAATGAAACTTTGCGTTGGAACAATTATACACTGGGGTTTACAAAAATACAAATGACAGCAACTTATCCTGCACATGGACCTAGACAGCAGCTTGAAGGATCACACTAGCGTAACCGGTGCGAAAGGGCGAGCGCCCCGGGTAGGGAATTCTTTTTAAACTTGTTCACACAGTATATTTTCTGAGATTTTCTGAGAGTGGGACTGGGATCAGTTCGTGCCCCCCGGGCGCCCCGGGCAAAAAAAAACCTGCATACGCGCCTGGATCAGGACCCAAAAATGCATTTATTTTAGTGAAGAGTGACATGGAATAAACGTTTTGCGTTGGAACTATTACACATTGGCGTTTACAAGAATACCAATGACAACAAATTTATGCTGCATATGGACCTAGATAGCAGACCAAAAGCCCTGGCCCGAAAGTGTATTTGTTCTAGTGAAGAGAGACGAGAATGAAACTGTTTACGTTTGATCTAGTTACACTTTGGGGTTTACGAATAGATATCAATGATAGCAACTTTATCCAGCACATGGTTCCAGACCAGGGCCGGATTTACCTTGTAGGGAGCCCGGGGCCACAGTAATGTGAGGGCCCTCACGTAGAAGGCGTGGCCTCCAGTGATCGCCGTCTTGGAGGAAGGGGTGTAAGGGGAGGGGTGTCCCCTTTCTTTTGGTGAAATGTTTGAATACTTAAGTACCATCAGATGCAATCTGGTGCAACATTTAGTACGTTTTGCAGGACTGCAGTAAGGGTTTGTGGTGTCACGTGTGTGACAAGTTACGCAAATGCCATAGAATAAAGACCATGCATCCTTATAGGCCCCATGTATTTTTGGAAAGACAACTTTTGTGTGGAGTTCCCGAACAAAGGTCCGTATTTTACATGTTGACCATCGGCGGAAGGAGGGAAAGGCATCTTATGCCTCCATTTTTTGGACACCCAAATGTGGGGGGCCCCTAAATGGGAGGGACCCGTGGCCTGGACCCCGGTGGGCAACGCCGTAAATCCAGCACTGGTCCAGACAGCAGCCTCTATACTTAGTAGATTCACGCTAATCTACTCAGAAATGAAAGGGATACCACCTCTGCAAAAATAACCCAGGTGCCAACTTTGGAAGCATATAAACACATCGCCCAGCTTCAAAAATCACTCTTCCGGCATAACGCTCTGCCCTGGTAATTTTAACTGCCATTATCCCGAATGTTGTATAATATTATAATATATGCACTGTGTTAAATGTCCAAGGGTGTCCTTAGTGTCCTACCTCATAAGCGAAACATGTGACCAGGGTTCCTGTTAAGGCTTCACAATTGAAGGGGAACTCCGAGCAAACATGTCAACCACCAATGTGATAGCGAACGTCGCAACAAGCTCACTGGTCCAACTCCCAGCTTCATAGCTTGCTCCGTTGCTGAGATATGATCATTTGAAATATGAACATTTTATATGGAAAAAGACATTGCGCAATAAAATTTTGTTTTCTATTACAATTTACATGATCATAAAACTTTGGAAATTTCACAATTGCACATATGTTTGGTTTTTAAATATGGTTAGGCATGATCAAATCACTTGAGAATATTTTAATATCAATTACAAAATGTTAATGAGCCTACATTGCAGTTGAGAAAACAAAGACATACAAAGGTAATTAGGAGTAGGGGTATTTGATGACATCACAGGTATTGCGCAATGACCTTTAATATATATATTTCACATGTTAATATCTCAGCAACGGAACAAGCTATGAAGCTGAGGGTTGGACCAGTGAGCTTGTTGCGACGTTCTCCATCACATGTGTTTGAAATGTTTGCCTGGAGTTCCCCTTTAAGTCTGCGTTGATGATCGTAAGTGTTGACTTGTATTTTGGAGCTTTCCGCGACCCATTGCACTTGTGTTTACATCGCGCCATCGCTGCCATGTTGTTACTGTGGCATGCACACAATATGTGCATTGGACGTTCTCTAGCGGCAGCTACATGCTGGGAGCATTAGATCAACGAGCCAACGAACAGCGCTCAAAGTAAGTGAGTTTACAGTAGCCTAAGCTTACTATAAGCTTAGCAATATCATGTATTATAATTATTACCCACCATCATCTTTATAAAATCACTGGCAACATGTCATGAATAGCCAAGAATAGCTATCATAATATATGCCTCACTGTCTGGAATTGTAAGCGTTATTTAAAAAGTGCATTTGATATCGACTAATTTATTAAAGAGCGACCCCACGTAAAGACCAGACAACCTTGCTAACACCCCAACCAATTTTATTGCATTTTCTGATAGGGCTTTGGTAACAACTTACAAAAATCCAATTGAATTTTTTCCATGTTTATTGCCATGGCAACAGCATTTTTCCTGTTTTTCACATTTTTGCTCAATTTTGGAGCAAAAATATGGAAAAATTTGAGTTTTGTCAATGCTCTTTGCTTTAAATCAAACTGATATTTAGAAAGCTAACTTGAACTTTACAAAGCATCATGTTAGTACTTTAACAAGACAGCAGACTGATTTCATAAATTTGTCTCTATGTTTACTTTTTTTGGAGTGGCAACACTAGCAGTTTTGCCAAATTGAATAAATCATTTTTTACCCTAACTTTGCAGCCCCAAACATAAATGCCAGGGCAGTCAGAATATTGTCCTCTTGGTGAATACTAGGATAGACATTGCCCCTTGCTAATCTTGTAGGAACAGCTTGGGCTAATGTATTTAGAAAAATCCGTGTTGCCAGAAATTATCACTTTTTTTCCCAAAATCGTTTTTTGACAAATTGCACTTTTTTTGTTTACCTCCAAGGAGTAGCACTGTACCATCAAGTTATTTTGAATGTTCTTAGCGAATTGTACTATAACCGAAATCATATTCTAAAAGTGTTAGTGTAATTGCATTAAACCTGTTCGAGTTATTGCATTTTTAAGTTCTGTAAATTCCCCAAAACGCCACTTTTTGTCATTTTCTTCATATTTGGAAGCTTATATCTTAGCAAATAAATATATAAGTCTCAATCGACACTAGGCATAGATCTTGTCCAGTTGGGTGAGAAAAAGATAATTATACGTCACATCGTTATTGTATCACAGTGTGATGTAAGTTTAAAAATGCCAAAATGCTCATTTGAAGCCAAATTTGATAAACATACATGTGCCATCCATAGTAATATTTAATTGCAATTTCAATTAATTTATAGTAATTATCTGGTACCAAACAATATATACAAATGCTTTCAGAATGTTCATGTACTTATTTTCCAAGTTTAAGGACACCGTCACTACATTATTGTCATGTAGGCCTCTGTGTTGCATATTTTAGGTAGGAAACAGGTGAATATATGCCTGATTATTAATTTACATTGGTTTTACAGCACAGTATATTATATAAATGTTGCGTGCAGCATACTCTGGCTCGGAAGAATCAGTGTGAAATATACACAGGCACAAGGAAAAACAAGAAAGCTGAACATATGCATTGCACTATACATGCGGGTATGTAGGCCTACAGTAATCAACCAGAGACTATAAGGCTCAACGTAGGCGGTCTACCTTGCTATTAAAGTAATAATTATCATATTCACTACCATAAACTCATATATCATGAAACGATGAAAAATAGGTATTAATAATATCCTCCGTGCACACATGCAAAAACTATTGATTGGTTTAATTCCCAAATTAAAGGACTGTGCAGTCACAAATAATTTAATTTGCCATCAACGTTTCTGTTTTATTAGATGATAACCCACTCAAATATATCTGCAACATATTTCAGATAGTTCTCATCTTTTGCAGAAATTGGCGCACATGAATTCAGTTGATAGACACCTCTGAACTTATAGGCCTATAAACAATTGGGGTGATGCAAATAAAGTCCAGGTAGATGACAGTTAATAATTATAGGTCACTTTGATATTGTATCATAGTGTAGGCTATTGTCAGTTAAAAAATGTCAAAATGCTTATTTTAGGCCATTTTTTAAACATGTGCAATTCATAGTAATAATTAATTACAATTTAATTTAATTTTGAGTAATTACCTGATGCCAAAAATATAGACAAATGTTTCTAGAATGTTCCTGTAATAATGTTTCAAGTTCAATGACATTTTCACCATAATTATGGTGATGGATGTCTCGATGTGATGCGTATTTTAGGTAGGAAGTATAGACATCATTATTCCTATAGTTCTTCAGATATTTCTCATCGTTGACAGAAATTGGCGCCCATCAATTTAGCTGAGAAACACCTCTAAACATTAATATAACTATTTAAAATTCATTCATTTTCTTACTACGTTGTAGAAAGTCCCTTCAGTGATTATGTCACTTTTTAAAATAAATTTATAATATTAAAATTATTATCTATTGTTTTGTATGCTCAGATTTAACACTGAAATCGGAATGCTACCAATTCCAAAATGTTAAGATGTCATGTCAGTGCGGCATAGTTGATATCCCTGGTAGAGGAAGTGTTTTAAGATGGGGAGACGGTTTTCTCTTTTTAATAAAATTAGGCAAATTCAAATCGTCATATGTCCTAAACCCGACGTGCATAGAAAGTTAGGATAAAGTTTTACTGGCATAATTTGTAATGGTCTACAATATATAAAAAATGTCCTGAACGGCAAGTTTGTTAAAACTCCCATCGCATACCGAAATGTATTAATTAAATTGGTTTAAAAATGTCTTCAATATCCTTTATAATCTTCAGTTCTAAGTTTTTATTCACAGTGGATTGTTTGATACAAGAAAACACACAGTTCTAGCTGGAAATGTATGTGTAAAACACTTCTAGTTAGACGTGTTTGTTTTCTTTTTATTCAACCAATATAGATATCTCGCCTTGAAGTTAGTAAACCACCCGGTTGTTCTGTATTATCTGATGCCCTGTGGTAGACCTAGCATAAATTTGTATCTTGCAAATTGTAGCCTGACAATTATTACCTCATTGATAAGTGATTGACTAATTAATACCTTGATGAATAATTTGTCGTCCAAACAAATGACGTCAACGTTTTGTTCGCATTGCAGGTACGGTTTTAAATCACATATGCCACTGGCAGACTGGTAGGCCATGCCTAAACCCTGTTAATTCATTTTAATTCTCTCATCACAATACGGAATCACACTGGCATTTTTAAAAACGATATGATAAAACTCCTTCAGCCAAGAATTATATATTATAGGCCTATATACTGAGGACATTATTGGCACGTTTCCAATATACAAATGATATAAAATCTGACATAAACGTGATATTCCACACGTTAAGATCGAAGGCCTAGTGTCATTTGGAACTGATGGAATGTTTATTTGCCAAGATATAAGCTTCCATATATGAAGAAAATGATAGAAATTGTCGTTTTGGGGAATTTACGGAACATAAAAATGCAATGACTCAAATACTGTAGGTTGAATGCAATTACACTGAAACTTTCAGAATATGTTTTTATGTTACAGTACAACTCTGTAACAGCATTCAAAATAATGTTATGATACAGTGCTACGTACTACACTGTAAACAAAAATTGAAACCATTTTTGAACGTCAAGGTGTTTTTAACCTTTTTTCTTTTTTGTACGCCCACTTATACTGATTGTATCCATATGGATACGTAGGTTACCATCAAACTTTACAGTACTCTGTCAGTTGAATTAAATCACATTTTGCATATGTTTCACGTGTTTAGCTGTTACGGCATAAAATAT
Source organism: Psolus chitonoides (assembly GCA_027564615.1). Lineage (NCBI taxonomy): Eukaryota > Metazoa > Echinodermata > Holothuroidea > Dendrochirotida > Psolidae > Psolus > Psolus chitonoides. The sequence goes on from JAODUJ010161961.1 coordinate 8,205, forward strand.
CATTTAGGTTAAACACAGTGTATAGCAGTGCTAAACACATGGTAAACACCTGGTAAACGGCATTTGACGTTTAACCCACATAAACGTAAACGCCACATCACTAAGCGTTATGAAATCAGTACATAAGAATGCATTTAAGCGCGAAGAGACAGAGGTGGGGTCATCTTGCGCCGACTAGTTATAGCGGATCGCTGGGGCACTGGAGACGGCAATAGCGGGTTTGTCCTGTGCGTGGGCCCAGGCAGCGGCTTTGATAGGAGAAGGGGTCGGGCCCGAAAAGATTATTCATCCAGCTGGCCCCTTTGAACATCTACCCGGACCCATGTGTGGCATAGATTAGTGTTTTTGTCCGTATCAGCGCGAGGGGTTGTGTCATTGTCTGTCTTCACTTGGGCCGATAAATTTTGGGCCCGGGCCATTTTCGGAGTTGCTGATCGGGCCCTTGTACGACAAATGGTTGCTGCCGTTGGTGTTTCTGTGGGTCCCAGTGTGTGTCTTTTGTGGGTGTGAGTGTGCTGTGTACCTTGCGCGGGGGTCTTGTCCTTGTCTATCTTCGCTTGCGTAGGCCTATTTCTTGTGAGTAGTTTCTAAAAAATTAGTTAGTGATTTTCATGACATGATATCAGAGACTGTGGCCCTTTTTTATGTTTTGATGTTGTTACACATAAAATCGATTATATGTTGTGTGGAAATTGTGAGGGTAATTTTAGGCATTTAAGCTTCTAGCTGCCTGTATGTGGATATTAGTGGCTAAATCAGCTGTTATGGTAAGGTGTCCCACCTCAACTTAACTCTGTCCTCTCCTAGCTCAAAATACCAATGGTCATAGTATGACAAATTGTAGTTGCTTCAAACTGAAGGCCCAAGGTGTCGGCTTTAATGTGAGGGGGGGGGGAGCCCATCAAAAGCTTGAATTTCTTAAAGGGTTAGTTCAAACACTGATATTGTTGCTATCTAGTTTAGGCATAGCGTCACCACATATTACGGTGTCATGGTATAATGCCATTTGGTTTGGCTTTTTAAGGCACATTCCCGATTTGCATACGCTAATTTGGAATCCCCACTTGGCGCCATTAACAAGTATGTGTGTGTGTGTATGTGTGTGTGTGTGTGTGTGCGTGCGCGTGGGTTTGTGTGTGTGCGTGTCTGTCACAACTGCTCCTAATCGCGTTTCCTCAAGAACGCAAGCTTTTAACAATTTCATATGTTGCATGTAGCTTCCCCATACTGAGTACATGAATCCTATTGTTGTTAGTGCAGTTCCAATGTCATTTGACGTCAGTAGAAGTCAAGCACTGAAAACCTTGTAATCGCAATATCTGAAGAACGCAAACCTTGACAAATTTCATATTTGGTATGTAGCTTCCCAACACTGAGTACATGAACTCTGTTGTTTTTGGTGCAGTTTTATGATCATTTTAGATCAGTAGAGGTCAAGCACTGAAAACCGTGTAGTCGTGATATCTGAAAAAACGCAAGTCTTTACCAATTTTATATGCTTCCCCACACTGGATATACATTGACACTATTCTTTTCAGTGCAGTTCCGATGTCATTTGAGGTCAGTAGAGGTCAGACACTGACATTCTTGTAATCGCGATATCTAAAGAACGCCAACCTTTACAAATTTCATATTTGACATGTAGCTATCCCACACTGAGTACATGAACCCTGTTGTTATTACGGTTCCAAGGTTATATGAAGTCAACAGAGGTAAAACACTGCCAACCTTGTAATCGCAATATTTGAAAAACGCTAACCTTAAAAAATGTCATATTGTGCTTGTAGTTTCCCCGCACTTAGTTCATGGATCCTATTGTTTTTAGGGAAGTTCCAAGGTCATTTGAGGTCAGTGGAGGTCAGACATTGACATTCTTGTAATCGCGATATCTAAATAACGCCAGCCTTCACACATTTCATGTTTGACATGTAGCTTCCCCACACTGAGTACATGAACCCTGTTGTTAGTGCAGTTCCAAGGTCATTTGAGGTCAACAGAAGTAAAACACTGCAAACTTGGTAATCGGAATATTTGAAGAACGTTGACCTTCAAAAATGTCATATTTGGCTTGTAGCTTCCAAGCACTGAGTTCATGAATCCTATTGTTTTTAATAAAGTTCCAAGGTCATTTGGGTTCAGTAGAGGTAAAAAACTGAAATATTTGTAATCACGATATGTGAGGATTAGCAGTCTTCACAAATTTCATATTTGGCATGTGGCTTCACCACGTGGATTACATGAACCAATTGTTTTGTATGCAGTTCCGAGGTCATTTGAAGTCAACAAAGGTCAACCACTTGAACGTTGTAATTACATTATCTGGATAACCCAATCATATCATCAATCATAATCAATCAATCATAAGTTCCTATTGAGTCCCATGTTGAGTACATGAGCCCTACTGTTGATATTGCAGTTCTAGTGTCCGTTGCGGTCATAACTATGCTGAAGTCTATAGGTTGTTCATGTAATCTAAAGAATACTAACACATATGTAGCTTCCTCCAGCCACAATGAGTAAGTAAAACCGTTTGCTTTAGTACAGTTCCGAGGTTATTCTAGGTCAACAACTCAACTCAAAACATTAAAACACTATAAACTCAATTACTTTGCAATCAGTGATTTTACAAATGTTGCATACTGTATCGAGCAGACATAATCTACTTTTATTTGAAGAAAAAAATCACAAGGCTTATACTATACTGAAAAAAATCCCATGAATTCACAATGGTCCTTTAATGTCTCATGTGCTTTGAGTAGAGATCCCCATACCACTCTTTGTATATAATTATACAGTGGTTACTATATTACAGTTTATAAGCAAACAGTGATTGTGTGACTTGATTCCCCATGGTGTCCTGGAGTCTGGAGGATTATTAGAATTATACTGTACAACATTTATTAGAGACCCATTTCACTTGTTCACAAGAGAATTTCAACATAGGTTGCCTTTGCTTAATAAAGTGAATAGACAACTAACACAAATTTATCCATCACACACATCATACCAATGGCATTGTCAATAATGGCCAACCAAACCACAAGTGGTGTACACTGTTGATAAAATCTGTAAATTTACATAATTTTTCAGGCCAAAATTTTTTCAAACAAATTCTGTTTTTTACATTCAATCTGTTATCATGAAATAACATAACTTTCATGTTATATTTTACAGTTATTTCGTATATTTTTCTTTTACAGAAATCTGATGTAAACCGAAATAACCGAATAACGTCCTGTTTTTATAACATTAAATTATGTTAATTTACATCCGATCACGTGTATTTACCGTCGATGTCTTAATTGTATTTTTTACGGATGAATAAAGTTTGTTTTAACTGTAACCTTACTAGTTTTACATACTTTTTATGTCATTTATTTTACAGAAATCGGTAATGTAATTACCGTATGTACTTTTCCCCAAAATAAAACGCATGGTTCTCAACTAGAGCAGTATGTAACTGCAACATGTTCTTGCACAATAGCAGCCAGTTGTCTGCTGGTTATGTTATAAGAACTCGGATAGTGCAACATTTATCACATCATTACTTGTATAATCTAAAATTTTACAATGCCTATATAGCAAACATATTTGGGAGAGAAACGTGTGTAATAACTAACGTACGTTGAAATTCATCTTTGTGTGACCTTTGAATTGTCTTTGATATCAATGCATGTGTATTTTATATATATTTACTACAATACATGAAATAAAAACACATAATTATTCATTACCTGATTGAAAGAATGTCCTAAGTCAACAACAAAAAATTGAGATAATGCAACAAATATTCCTATTACAATTGTTAAATAACTAATGTTGTTTTTGTTCATATGGTAAATAAAGCATGCAAATATACATGTAATGTGACATACTGCACATATGTATGTATTTTGCTTACTTCGTAGAGGGGTATTTTCGGATCATTATTCCAATGACACACTATCTGTCATATTAAAATATAGAAAGAAATGCATAATGTGTATTTTAGACAAATTATGTTATTCCACTTAATCCCACTTCAGGCCAAATTACAGTTCATCACTGTCAACTGAAAAATCTGCCATGTTGTTATTATGTGGTTCGGTGGCACTTTTCTCAATATGATTAGAAGACTGACTTGGAATAGTATTCCATACATACAATTTTTCAGCACTAAAAAAATCACCCCTTCAGAAGAGACTTGGGTTATTATTGCACACAAATGGTAGCCCTGTACAATAGATAACCTCATGGGTATAACACAGTTTGGCCGAAATTTTGGACTCCACAAAATGACCTAAAGCTGCAGTTATGCAAATTAATTCTGGTAAGTTATTTGTGAAATAACATTTCAGTTTAGTAAAAAGACATTGACGAAAAACAGTTGTGTTATGTTGATTACTGGGAACATATTTTTGTTTCTCAAATGTATTTAACATAACTGTCCAATAGGGATGTAAATTTCCGTCAATTTTGTTAAAATACTGAAAAGGTACAGTGCGGTATGTTTTGAATACTGAAAAAGTTTGTTTTTTGAAAACCGGAAAGTTCATGTAATTTAACTTTTTTTTTAGACAATAAATGTTGGTTAAACAACAGTATATTTGTGTTAAACAGAAAAAAACACAAAAGAACTGAAAAATTGTCTGTAAATTTTCAGATAATCATTAATCGTGATGTAGAAATTTGTTTCCAGTACCAGTTAGCAACATTTTTTATAACATTCATACAAAATACTGCAAGGAATCACAGAGCATAGTTACTGTCTTGTTATTTTTGCCTACCACGTACACCACACAGGCAGTGTCTTCAATTGATAAAACAAAAAGGAGTCAGGTATGACAGCTATTTTTGCCCAATCATCCTTTTTTTGTCTTTCACGTACAGGACATAGGCTAGGCCTACATCTCGATGCGCTATTTTGTCTAATCATGCTGTTTTTGTTTTTGTCTTTCCCGTGCATGACACAGGCCTACATACCGATGCACTTCACATCCACTATCCTTGCAGTTTTTTAATTGATAAAACAAAAAGGAATCAGGTAAGACAGCTATGTTTGTCCAATCGGGTTGTTTTTGGTTTCGTCTTTCACGTACAGACATAGGCCTACATCTCGATGAGCTATTTTTGTCTAATCATGCTCTTTTTGTTTTTACGTACACGACATAGGCTTACCTCTCGATGCACTTTTTTGGTCCAATCATGCTGTTCTTGCCTTTCACGTAAATGACATAGGCTTACCTCTCGATGCACTTTTTTTTGTCCAAGCACGCTGTTTTTGTTTTTGTCTTTCACGTACATGACATAGGCTTACATCACGATGCGCTATTTTCGTCCACTCATGCTGTTTTTGTTTTTGTCTTTCGCGTAAATGACACAGGCCTACATCTTGATGCACTTCACAACCAATATGCTTGCAGTCGGGTATGACAGCTATACTGCCGCCCATGGCAAAAGGGCATAACTGACATTTTGGTGTTTCTGAGCTAAGAGCGAAAACGTTAAATAAATGTCCAGTCATCTAAATAGACAATAATAATGTCTTTCAAGAGAGTACAATTTTTTCGGCGAATGATGCATTTTTTTACCCAAAATGTGACTATATCATGAAATATTAATGTAGAATCAATTTTACATAGTAGTTAGTTTAATATATGATCAAATATGGGCCCCCCCCCCCCCCCCCCAAATGCAAGTCAATGGATGTATGGCATTTTTCCATACACTATTGTCTGGGGAAGAACATATCAAAAGTTTTCCAAAATTGGAGTTTCGGAACGGGTTTAAATATGACGTCACGAAATGGCCGCCAATGATGCCAAAAATGTCAAAAATCTCTCAATTGTTTATGACTTTAATAATTTGTCACTACTTTAAGTGAGATCATTACCTAATAATATTCACTATTTTGCTGAAAGTATGCTTACGAAAAGAAATGGAAGTGTTTTATGTGAGATGTAGTCTACTATTGACGTCATTGTTGACAAACTTTTCGTCACATCGTCATTTTCGACGTCATGATGTCCCATTAAGTACTTCTGTACAGGAAGTATACCTTTAGTAAAATGAATAATATTATAGTTATTGTTCATACCACAGAGGTATAAAGTAGTTGGATTTACTACGCTTGCAATACTTACCGGCTCCTCCATGCATTAGTGTTTCTCTGGCTAAACGCGCATATTCCCTGGATACTTTTAGCACTGTTGTCCTCACCATGGAACCTAAGAAGCGGCATTCATAATTCTCTATTCAAGGAAGGCTATCAGAATCAGTGATGGCGACTGGGGCTGACTGTTCCGGACCCCGTCCATACCCCAAGACGGTAAGGACAAGGCCAGAGCGGACCAGCCCCTTCTTCCAGGTATCTTCTCCACCAAGTAGAATAGGTTCCGGGAGGACGATTTGTTAAAAAGTCGTCATTATATTTGTCTCTTGAGCCCTTTCATTCCCGGGGATCCCGATACGAGAACACCAGCAGTTTACTCCAGACGAAGTCTTGGCCACCAGAGACGAAAAAGGTCAGCTACTCCTCTTACCGGCCCCTCTCGCTAGACTTCTTTACTGCCAGGGATGCCGAATCACCGTCAAGACCACACAGGACAAAAGGAGGAACATCCTGTCGACAACGTCTTGACCGTATCCTGACACGAAGGACTTACTATTAAATCTCCCACTCAAGGGCCTTGACCTTTCGGAGGCAAGGTCAGACAAATCCTGAAGGACCAGCTCAAGAGGTACGAAACAATAAAGAAAACTTCGTTCAAGCAGCCCGTCGTTCGCATCTCACAGAGGTCCAGGATGGCCAAGAGAAAGAAAACCATTTTCAACCACACCAAACCTTAGAGGCGCAGCCAGGGCTTAGACAGAAGAGATATCCAGACAGACCCTACTACAGCTACTCTGACTCTAAATCAAATCAAAACAGACGCAGAGGATCTCGTGGTTTAGGCAGCCCCTCCTACTCCTCCAGACCGTCCTATTCTTCAAGACCCTAAGGATGCTCACCCCACCGAGATACCTCCGGTGGGAGGGGGGGGGGGCTGACGATCGTATCAGATCAATTACAGGCCATTGAAGCAGACCAATGGCTTTTCGACACAGTCATGTACGGATGCAGAATCGAGTTCACCTCTCCTCTAGGCCCCAGTTTTTACAGGTCAACCAAGAACCCCCGTCTATTCCGACCCGACAAAACAGATGATAATGGAACACGCCATCTCAGACCGTCTACATAAAAGGGTGATCACATCACTATCAACGAACGACAGCGTCCTATCCTCAACCTCCGTCCTCCTCAACAGGAACTTCATCCAACCATACAATTTTAGAATAGAAACTATATCCATGATTATGCCCATCTCGAAATAATGAATAAGGGGCACAAACTGCACAAAGGTAGAGGTACCAATCCACGAGGACCTCCAAAGATTCCTCTCCCTCAGCTACCGAGAAACAACATACCAGTTCATGGCTTTGCTAGTTGGCCTCTCGACGGCCCGGGTCTTCACAGAGGTGGCAGGGGCAGCGCTGATAGTGCTTCGACGCCAAGGAGTCCCTCTTCACGTCTACATGGACGACTAGCTGATCCTAGGAGTATCGTCCTTAGACACGACACCTCACGGATGACAGAACTCCTACACAACTCCGGCTGGGTAATTCACATAGAGAAGTCGGTCCTCTCACCAACCCTAGACATCCAGTACCGAGGCAACTTGTTGAACCACTCAGAGAACTCATCTGATTTAGTAGGTAGTAGTCGGTCATGTCCGCCAGTAACCGGCCAGTAATTTTATAGCTCCGACTGCTTGACCTTGTAGCAAGCTTGACGGACGTACTGACCAACAGCGAACTGAGGATGCGGCTGTTACGATTACATCGGCTGATATTCTTCAGACCAGTCTCCAGATATCTATTCACCTGGGTCCTAACATTGCCACCTATCACGATACACCTACAGTGGTAGATCCAGTCCCCCAACTGGTCGAACGGAAGACCATTCCGAGACAACAGGCCTCACTACAAGGATGAGGAGCATGGATCTAGCACAACGCCGCATGTATCAGGCCAATGTCCTCAGAGGAGCAGCGTCTGCACATGAACGAGTCGGAACTATCCGCGGTCTACATAGATCTCATCGTCTTCACCACCAAGGTCCAGAACCCTCTGGTAGCGGTCCCCACCAACAATTCCACGACCGTGTAATACATCAACCGTCGGGGCGGCACTCACTCAACAATATGGTTCACCTGATGGCCTTCCACATCGCAGGCCCCAGACAACCTCTTAGCCACACCGCTAAGTTCAGCCACACCGAGTTGTCGCTCAACACGGACTGGTGCTCTGTTTTT
>JAODUJ010161962.1:0-10909 GCA_027564615.1 Psolus chitonoides
CGTGTTTTAGTCAACTGTTAGTTCACTGTTAGTTTACATATATGGGCATACCCATACCATATATGGTATAGAGATGATCATATATGTCAACTAACAGTCAGCTAACAGTTGACTAAAACACGGCTCTTGTTACTTTGTGTCCAAGCAATACCACTGTTGTGTGATTTAGAATTCAACATAACACAGACCTCCAATCTAATCTCAAATGGTACTATATTTCTGTGAAGAAGGGGCTACATAACATACATGTAAGCCTAATCAACATAAATCCTTAGCCCAAACTTTTAACTTTCAAATAATGCAACATTCATAACTTCTTCATGCACCAATATTTTATGAAAATAAAGATTTTCAGTTTGTCTGATGATATTGTATGATCCAATAACAAATAGCAACATTTTATCTCAAATGGTACTATACTTCTGTGAAGAAGGGGGCTACATAACATAACATACTGTACATGTAAGCCTAATTAACATGAATTCTTAGCCCAAACTTTGAACTTTCAAATAATGCAACATTCATAACTTCTTCATGCACCCAATATTTTATGAAAATAAAAATTTTCAGTTTGTCTGATGATATTGTATGATCCATTAACAAATAGCAACATTTTACTCCCCGGCCAAGCTCTCCTCAGCTGAAATGTAAACTCACTGAGCTCTTTTGATGACATCATTTCAAAAAGAACAACATTTTGATAAAGCTCTGAAATGAGAGAACTTCTGATCAAACTATTGTAATTATAAATGCTGCATGATTTATATTGCCGCCACTAGGTGGTGATATTAATCTGATGATATGAATGCTGCATTTGAATTTTGAAGGTATAAGCATAGCTTCTGTTGTGGATTAAGTTGGGATCAGAGGTCTTTTTGAAAGGACCTTGTGCTATTGAGAGACAAGAAGGTGACCAAAATACATATTTTTCATTGTCAGATATCACTATTACCTATAGTGAAATTTTATAATTTGAGGAATTATAGTTTTTTGTAAACATATAAACTCACTGAGCTCTTTTAAGAAAATTGGTCAGATTTGATTGACTGTTAGAATTGAGTTGGCTCGAATTTGAGTTTAGGCTTGTTATAGTCGGGATATTCATATACAGTGGCTGTAGGTTCCATATTTTGCTTTCCATAAAAAATTTACACATTTAGAGTCATACATCACTTTTGTTTTCTATTTATATATTTCACATGCGTGATGTTTGTATGTTCGATATACATAAATGATAATCCTTGCATGATACATCAGAATATTGGTATTTGATATTTGATCATATTGATATAATAAATAATTTCTTTTACCGTTGTTTTCCCTTCTTTGAAGGGGTAGGACGTTACCTTGCCGAAGCCCGGATATTGATTGGGACAATGTAGCACCTTTACGACCGAATGTCCTCCCTGACGTCAACCAATGACCCTAGGATAGTATTCATACGGGGTCCTATTTGAAGCTGAAATTAGAGTTCATTTTGGACTTTCGGTCCATGATCCTCAGATTCTTTAGAAATAAGTCATAGAAACAATTTTCACAGAAAAAAACCCACGAATGTTGATGTTGTGTATTTGGCTACTAATACAATTATAGACGGTAAATGAGGCACATAACCTGTAGCATTTTATATCATCCAAAAGCATGCAGTTCATTCCTTAAGTATAAAAGAGTATGTCATCTCTAGTTTGAGCTGGATTTATCATATGCAGCATTTCTCTGAACGGTAAAAAAAAAAAAAAATGAACACGGGTACAATTTGCATGACCTGGAATGTCATTCCAATTCTGACCAATGGTAGTGGATGGTAGTTGATCACATAAATCCACAAGTCTGGCCACCTCTGGACTAACTCATGAAGATTAATCTAGTTATATACTACAATCATCGACAATAATGATGAGACAAAGTATGCATTAGCGAGCAAATGCCATCCGTGCAACCTTCGTCCCCCCCCCCATGTAGCAAAATGTGTGTGGAAACTTCAACATCGATACAGGGAGTGAGGTTTTTCCCATCTATATGTTGTTGCAGATTGTAGGTAAATACATTGTCACTTATTGCTTGGGGCATCTTTTTACTTTAATTATGTATATTTTAAATTTATTTCACAGAGAACCTTACAGATTATCCCTGGACAACGAATATGATGGGTATAGCGAATACAGTACCAAAAAAGAATGGAGCTCATGATGGAGGGCAGCAGATATGCTACAGAATGTTGATGCTCCTGTACCTGCTCCATGTAGGCAACCGATACGTATCGTGGACATTGTCAGTTAACAGTGCAAGTTTCATCAATTTCATCGTTGCATTAACAGTGCAAGTTATAGCACAGCTTCCGAACCCTAACCTGTGATATAACATCTCCGGTAGCTACCGTTCATGATTTAACACGAGTTATGAGATGACTCAATTTCACCAGTAGTTATCTTGTCTTCAATACGTATCGGGTGATGTAGGATACCTCTAGTCAAAATCTTTCATTCTTTTTACCGTTATCTATTCAATCAAGAAGATTCATATCAAATACAAATGAAGGGTGGTTTTCTACAACTCGATTTGGTTAAAGGATAGTCCGGACGAGAAATATCAAATTTGGATATTGTAGAATCGTTTTCACAATTAGCTAAAAAACCCATGTGAATACCTGCTACCATTCTCGAGATATCTCATTCGCTAACAGCTGAAAACATTTTTGAATATCATCTAGTGATGCTTTTCGTGAAGGCTTCGAAGTGATTACAACTTTTCTTATCTTACAACAAGATTAACAATTTAGTCAGGAATTTTCTTCGAATGAAATCTTCAAACATGAACACCTTGTTCCTCGAAAGTGATATATTTTCAAAAGTATTACTTCTTGGTTTGGAAAAGAACAGTAGAGTATTTAAAAAAAAAAACATTCTGATTGCAATGATGACATCATAGATGTTCGCCTGTAATTGAAGTTTGAACAACTTTAAATGGAATGATATTTTGATAGAGACTTTCAATATTTCAGTGTTGGAAGTCTTATCGAAATATCATTCATTTACCTAAAAGTCTCATTTTACATCAACATCTTATTTTTACATCTGTTTTCCATGCTAGCATGGGTTAGACAGGCAACACTCTAAAGGCGAACATGCTTCCACTTTATTCTATTCTGAGCTAGATCACGATCTATTCCTTCAACAGTAAGACCACTACACATTTCATCCCATGTCGTCCACTAGTTTTTGCCAGTCCCAAGCGATCTCTTAACTCCTCAGACGACTTCCTATCCTTTAATGTCACATTACACACAAGCCTTACATTAGACGGTACTCAAGATCTAGGGTGTGCTTAGCCTCTTAAATATACTGCCAGGCGACATCTAATTTTCATACGCAGCGCCTGGTCATTTCCCCCAACTTTTTACATCCAAAACTGAGGTTGGTGTTTAAATTAGTGAGTCGGAAAATGGCTCCTAGTCTTTGAAAAATGGCTCTTGGTTCTGAAAAAATCCACAGGACCAGGTGGGCAAAGTGGACTGGACTGGCTCCTGGTCCTTGCCCGCTCAATGTAAGGCTTGATCACACATCCATCCGACCATTTAGCTAAGTCCTCTTCTTTCACTGCCCAAGTCTCACTACCATAGAGCACAACACTCCTAACACATGCCGCAAAGTCTTTCTCCTGCATACGCAAGGAAAACACCCTGGAAGTAAGTTTTTCCACCCATGCACTTCCAATTCTAGCCACAGAACTTCCCATTGGAATGTTCAATTTACTGGCACTAGCAGCTTCTATCTTCCTGAGTCTTGGCACCCTATAAATAGGAGGAAGTAAGTTCAGTGATGCCAAAATAGCATGGCAGAAGGGCTGATTTTGATGACCAGCCGTTCTATTCGGCAACCTGCACACAAATACAAGCGCGCCTGCAAGCAGCGCAATTGTTGGCACAGCCTGACAGGAATGTTTACATGCATAACATTTTACTTTGTGTTTCTACAGAAATATTTAGTGCGTATACCAGCGTGATATGTAGATGAATGAATGAAGTTTACGCACATGTATCTGGGTTATTTAAAGTTACCATAGTAACTGACCTATAAATAGGTACTATGGCCTTTAAACCAGTCAGTCATGTGTCAGAATATCGGCATTTTTTTTAGAATATCAGACAAAGTGAATGAACTAAATCTTTCAAATCTAATGTATTGAGGAGTAATGCCTTAGTTTAAATATTCACTAGTTGTTAAAATGGCTAAACATTGATAGCCAGTCTGCCATTTTAAGTTTGGTTCTACCTTTTCTGATGTCTTTTGGAGAAATTGGTTTAAACTTTTATACTTTATATCATGTACGAATAACATTGTGATGGAAATAGCCCCCATCTATGATTCAATGATCTGGTCACCTTGAGATGTCTAAATCAGGACCAAAATCGCCTCTAAAGTCAAACTATTCCTGAATTTAGTACTGTAATGTAACATAATATGTCACTATCCAATAGTGCCTTCAAATCAGGGATGTAGCTACAGTGGTCGGCTCCGACCACCACTCAGGTCTGGTGAGAGTGTATTTAGATTTTGATTAAAAATTGCATTGCAAATGGATAGAAATTAACTGCAACTATGATAACTACCAAAATAAATCATTACATGCGATAAAAGAGGCCATTTTAGGTCCGGATGATAAAATTCGCAACCACTACTTGAAAATGTTCAACCACCACTCAAAATTCCTAGCTACATCCCTGCTTCAGATGTAGTATCAGAGTCCAAGCAGAACTGTTTGAAATATTAAATTTATGTTAAGTAGCCTTAGGCTGAGCAAGTCATTCTCCACATCTTGACCATAAATGACAGAGATATTCAATATATCTGTTCTGCCCCTTGTGTAAACCAAATAGTGTACAAACTGACCAAACTTTTGCTAGTTCTGAGGAGTACAGTATTTGCCCCCACCAGAAAATAATAAGATGTTGAATTGACAATACCATACTCATGGTTCTGCCCAGGACTGGTTGAGTGCCGGCAGGACCATCTATGTGTAGCACCACCATCGGTTGGCGCGGAGTGTTTATGATTTTGTTTTGCCTGATATACCCCAGATTGCAGGAAATGGCACCTCCCATGTCTTGTAAGCTGCATCTGTCTGAAATCAGTGCCGGTCTTAAAATCACTCTCTGAGCTAGTGGTGGTCGTCCTTCCTGTGTCCTGGTCGGACCCGACCGGCAGCGGCAGATCACTGCATACTGTAGGCATGGGAAGTCGGTGGCAGTTATCTCCCACCTTCAAAATATGAATTTATGAATTTATGTGTATAAAATTATTATGTGTTAAACCCCAAAACATGTCATGGGCATGCATAATAAATGGGACTGGGGAAGGAGTGGGGAGAACTTTTCCCCCTACCATTTTTATGGTGTCAGCCATTCATGTGTAACAGATTGGGCAGTCATTTGAAAAGAAAAATGAACCAGTCCATTTTGTAAATGGTTTTGAAAACCTATTTTGGACAGTATATTAACATAAAACAGATGTTGTTTGCCTTCAAATGCAAGACATTGTTTTTGTTGATGGAATATGAGTGTCATAGGGTATTGAAAGAGTACATTATATTCAGTACCGGTATCAATATAGGTAATAGTGGGAAGGAATTAGAGGGTCAACAATTCCCCTACCCCAAAATGATGGTTGTTGTGGAGTGGATTGGGCAATTATACAAAGAAAATTGGATCCTAATCGCTCTCTAATTTTATGTATTCATTGTAGGCTAATTGGCACATTCATATATACTATTCATATTTTTTTAGCGTGGCCAAGGCTGTACAAAGTTTCTTAATGCTGGAATTGGGAGTTTATTTCTTTTGTTTCATGACCCACCTATATTTTTAGGCACTATGTCAAAACCTAGGCAGCTGCTTCAGCTATGCTGAGGGAATAAATCGAACAATAGAGCAACCATTGTTAGTAGGCTGAGGGGGCTGCAGCCTGATTAGATTAACAATGGTTGTTCTATTGTTCAATTTATTCCCTCAGCATAGCTGAGGCAGCTGCCTAGGTTTTGACATGGTGCCTGAATAAATACCACCACAAAGAGTTTTGGTAATTCCTTTGGAGAATGCCTATATGACTCATAGGGGTGGTGCATATATCTGGTTTTAGTGACAGGAAGCGAACATGAAACTGGCTGGATAACCTCTAGCCAAAGCTAGTGCCCACTCCCAGCTGGGTTGACTGGAGCTGGTGGAGTGAACTGTCTTGTTCAAGGATACACCGGAGCAACCACAGGTGGGACTCGAACTCGCAACCCTTAGATTGAGAATCGCGAGCACTACCGCTAGACCACTACGTCCCACAAAGTACAGTAATAAATAATACATATTCAGTTGAAAAACGGAAAATTCATGAAGAATGAAAGAACGAGATCAAAACATATCGCAATTGTTCCAGTTCCGCAAGATAGGTCGGCCAAGAAATAGGAATTCGATACGTTTCTTCTGCCAGTTACTGCTGAATTTTATTTGATATAAGAGTGAAAATTAGTTGTTACTTTTGAAGGATGAAGAAGCAGTTTATGCAGTTTGACTCTTGATGGTATCAATTTTGAGCTGTTCGGACTCTCGATTCCAGTATTATTGATATGGTTTTTCATTTTAAAGCATGAATGTTCTCTTTTAATTCAATTCTCGGTAATTTGGTTGATGCGTTATTTTGTTGCCGTCAGGCCATGTTTTTGTTTTTTATTGTATTGTAAATGTATTCAAGTGTCTAATATGTAACCCTAAATAGCCTGGTGAAGCTTTTGAGGTACAGTAGTTCAATACTAGGATGTAGATTAAATAAATTTTATCATGAATGTCATCAATTTTTAAGTGAGTTATAACATTTTTTAATTGTAAATATTTTTCTTATATACATGTTTTCATATCTCTCAACACATTGACGATCACCTCCACTGTGTAATTTAGAGGAGCTAGCAAAGTGAATTACGATTTGTAAACTGTAAAGTTTTCTTTTTTTCAATTATTATATGTTTTTCCTAGATAGATAGATAGATAGACCATGTAAAATAGGCTTGTTGTTTGGCCTTGAAGTTGAAGTTAATCTACTTCAGAAGACTATGTATTCTGCGGTAAGTATGTAATGGTGTAGCTGCTGAATGGCCTGGCAAGAAAAGTGTAAAATCTTCACAAGTTCCACATCCTATTTAGCTAACAGTACACTGCAAAACCAGGAGGAGGTCACCTATCCATGCCATTTTTTTCCCAGGATGGTTGAGGCCATCGGGTTCTTCAGGAATTTACAAGTTTGTTTCAAAATCATGGTTCGGGTCAGAAAAAAAGGTTAGGGTTGGCTCTCCTAGCGAGGAATTGAGCATTGTCTTTCATAATCTGGTGTCAAATGAGAAAAGTCACATGATTGGATTCCAAGGTTTTGATTGGTCATTGGCCTTTCCTACCCTGGCCACTGTTATGCCATTGTATTCATTATATTTTATATATACGCCTGGTTGAACAGGGGTGTGTAGATGAAGTTCCTTGCCTACAATTGCATACAAATTCGAGGCCCGGAATCTAGTAGGCTTTGAGCTGTAACCATTGGACCACCATGGGTCTTGCATGATGAGCGGATGAACAATAATTTTGACCTCCAACATGACGGGCACGACAAGGACTTCCAAGCATCGTATTTGAGTATTCCAGAGTGAAGATGTTATTAGAATTAATAGATAGTAGGTTATTGACAGGGGATGTTACCAACACTAGACAATTGTTGAAGTGAATCTGATGAAATTTGGAATAAATTGAATAACTTCCTTTACATCGTGTATGTCACTGGTTAGGAGCTATTGTGGTCAGCCAAAAACAAAAGCGTGTTGCCAAGAAGAATCACATCTTCGTTAAAAACATGGCATGCTATTAACCCATGTTTACAGTAAGTTGAACGTTCCATTGCCTAAGAAGGTACAAACTTTTTCAATCATCGAATTTGAGTTTTCGAATAATCTCGACTTGATACAAAATGGTGAATGTCTTTACTCGTATAAAAATAAATGAGTAAAAACTTCCAGTTTGTATGTAAACTTGTGGTAAGGTCGAAATTATTGGAAAGTTCTCAGTTCATGACTCTTGTTCACACCTGAATAAGTTTCCTGTGTGCATGAGTTAAACTGGTTACTACTGGCACATCTGCCATATCTGCAGATGGTTTACTATACAATAATGGCAGTTTAGACTTCGAATGTGACTCTCTTGTGGATTTGCAACATGTAATGTAATTGGTCCAAAACATGTGATATCATTTACCCTCACTATGCTGTACTTTCATTTTCCAGTATATCTGATGTGAGAAAATTACCATTCAAGCTGATGAGGAAATTACTCCCTCTTCGTCTTTAGTCCAAATCAACGTATTCAATGAGGGTTTTTTTGTGGAGGGATTTGCTATTGTGAACACACTTGTGCCATACGATACAAGATATTTTTGGCGCAAGGGGAGTTGAATAGTGTTATTTTCAATGGGAGTGAACACACTGCATTGTACATGATACAACATTTTTGTCGCATGGATGTTAACAAATCTCAACTTTTGTCGTACAACATTTTTGTCACGATGCGATATATTAGGTTTGGCCAATCAAATGTGTCTAATATTCGTCAATCAGGAAAGAGTGAAAATGTCCAAAAGATATAGTGGATGGACCAAAATTGTTGAAGAAAATATTTTTGTAACTCTTGTGGTTTAAAAAAAAAGTTTATAATACTGTAGAGTCAGATTTGTGTAATTTAATTTGCATGTAGAGAAGACGTCTTGTAACTGTTTGTATTCATGCATTATTCGCAATATGTTTAGATTATTGGGAACTGGGAATGGATGGGAAGGTCAAGGGTGTCCAGTGAAACTGGTGCTAGCAATTTTGGTTATCGCGTAGGGGGCGTATGCCCCAACCTGTATTCAAATCTTGGAACATTTTAATTTGAACATTCCTGATCAGATCAACTACAAACTTGGTGTGTGTTCCTCGAGTACATGGTTTCTCTTGATTTGGGCAAAATTCTGGTGTCAACTGAGGCGAAACACTGAAATTTATGGAATAATTTTTTGGGTTTTACTGGTTATTAAAATCAATGAGCATAGACATGGAGGGGGGGGGGGGAGAATTTGTGTTCAAAATGTTTGGAGACCCAAAACTCAGGCATAAATCGGCTGCAGTTCGGGCAGAAAACTGGCAAAATTTTGTAGAGAATCTGTGAAAAATACATGTTTCGCTCGAAGGGCCCATTTTTTTGCTCGAAGGGCCAAATTTGTTTCCCGAATCAAGAATACACCAAAAAAATAGCGCTGCAGACAAGGTTCCAAAATTCAGCAATTTTTTGCCTATGACAGTTAGTCAACCATGGGTTAAATCAAGGTTATAGCATGATGGTACCATGAGTCGGTCACTCAGCTCAGAGAAAAAACGAATTTTCTGCAACAAATTTTCTGTGCAATTTTTTGCATAGGGGAACCTTGAGTCGGTCACTGTAACAATATAGAAATGTATAGGACGCAAATGCAAAGAATTTCGAACGGAGGCAGACACAAGATGAAAACAATTATTTTATGCTACAATCGTCTAATTTGTTCCCGGAATAGACTTATTTTGGCCTAATTTTACGATTGTTTTTACAACCCCTTTGATTTGGTCAGCGACATTCATGCATTTTCACAATAAACGGGTATGAATACCTGTTTTCGCAATTTGAAAGCTTTTTTAGGACACAAATGGAACTTTGTTTACGTTCAAACCATTGCGCGCCCATACGCAGTGCTGTGTACGATTTGTATGCGGTGACCGACTCAAGGTACACTCACTATACTTGGTGTGAGTGTGTTGAGGCCATCGGATGTCAACATTGACAACATGTATGACACAACCATGCTTATTCAGATCAACCTGGTGGTAATGTTCTGATAATGAGTACATGGTCCCTATCAACAATGGTTCAGAGTGCTACCTTTATTATAGTACAAAATAGTATTTGTTACTTGGTAGGTACATGACATGAACACGATTTGGTATTCTTGCTTTAACCATACCTCCTTACATGTTGTCTTCACCATTTTGGTACTAGAACAAATTGAGGTCCAAATCATGTCAACATGAAATATATTGTAGAGAATTTAAAAAATATATTGACTGGTGAAGTCATCTTTGTACTATGTTCCAATGAAGAGATCGAAAATTGTATTCATTTCAGTACTAAATTGGGGACAGTCACTTCATCAGTTTTGTAAAAATTATCTGATGTTTCTTACACTGCGATTCACACTGAAATTAAAATGACATCGCTTAGCCCATTACCTACCTATTTTTTTACAACAGGCCAGCTCTGCACTGCTCCACGCAAAACTTGACGCTGCACATCTACCAGGCTTTTTCTACCATGTCCCGGGGGCACTGAGCCCAGAAGGCTATTGTGTAGCCGCTGGGATGCACGAACAATGGCACCACCAACCAGCCGTGTCGCCCTAAGTACCATTTTGTCTCCCTGGCTGCCGAATCCTTCCTCGGTAGGAATAGGGTTAATAGTAATTGATGTGTCATGTGGAAAGATTGGTTACTATCTGTGATACATAATATGTTGACAAAAAAATTGTGATGGCACTGTTCTCTTGTTATAGAAATGAACAGATTTTGGATCGTAACATGCTATAAAGTTGGGATAATGTCCTCCTGGCATAATTTCATTGCTCTACAGCATATTATAGGTGAATTTACAGGGTAAACTTGGCTTTGAAATCATTGAAGTCTTTTGTTTCTTGAAAAAGATATTTGCAGAATGGTAATAATTTAAACAATCTGTATGCCCAGGTTGTGCAATTTATAGTAATGAGAAGATTCTCCCTCCATTGCATGAACATGATTGGGGTATCGGGTTTTTTTGGGGGGAGGG
>JAODUJ010162073.1:0-10909 GCA_027564615.1 Psolus chitonoides
TCGGCGTCCCATGTTGTAATTTTCCCATGAACACTAGACAAGACACATTCGTATACTATAATATTTGGACCGATGGTCTGCACGTTTTTCTATGATTTTCTCAATTTTGAGCGTTGTTATGTATTTGTTATGTATATTTGTTAGTAGGCCCGGATTGGGTGTTCCGTAAGCCCTATAGGCACTGTAGGTTTGTGAACGTAAAAAATCCTTGACACTCTAAGCGAAGCCATGGGTTGGCGTGTATCGTACACATATTTTGAATCGCCAGAAATGACACTTTCCACGCCCTGCAAAGTTGCAGATAAAGATAGATGATTAAACGTTTCATGGCCCTTTGTAACAGCTAAGGTCATATACAATCAGTGTAGATTCTTCATTAAACTGCTGTATGGGAATAAAACAGCTGAACGTGCCCCGGTCTACCACCTAACACTCATCAGACTATCATATCGATCGCGTGCACCGTTGTTTCACAATCTTGTGTTTGAGTGTTGGTGGTGCGTGTGCTTTATCACACACTCTGTGGTAATTTCGTAGGCTCCCATTTTCCCACTAGGCACAGTGCCTAATATATATGCGTATTGGGTATTCCGGGCCTAGTTGTTAGCAGTAGCACGAGGGATTCAGGGAGAGGGGCACGGAGGGATATCGCTCACGAGAAATCCATTGAACGGTTTTGAAAGTGGAAGCTGGAATAGTTACTACCCGTGTAAACGGAGCGAGCAGAGCGTGGGCTCACGGCGAGTTTGGATTTGAGATGCGCTCAGGAGCTATTTCTGTTCACTTTCTTTTTTAAAGCAAATGGCGGTTATGTCACTTAAGTTTTAGGAGCAAAATCGTTTTTGAATCCGCATTTTCAGGAATAATTCATTTTGTTTAGCTCCGCGGGCCATGACTATAATATGGTCAGTGATCCAGCTGTTTGAAATGTACACAAACTGTGGCGTAGTAGGCTAATGCTATCTGAAGAAGAATAGGCCTATTAGGGAAAACAAATTCAGACCTCACATATTATAGATGAGCTGATTTGTTTTGAAAACTATTCACGAGGGCCTCAAAGAGTTTTAACTTTCCCTAGGCAAGATTCAACTACTGTGTAAGACCCTATCATAGATAATCGTAGGTGGTGCACGGATATTTGCACCTGTCAAGCTCCTGAACTTTTCGTAGGTCCCAAATAGTGTGTAGACTGTAAGTCATAGGAACGGTGTCTATATAGAGAGGTGCTATATATAATACGGACTCCACCTTCCCATCTTCCGCTTTTGAACCATTTGGCCTTCGCGTTCCTCGGAACTCCTGCACCGCCTAAACACCACTGTATAACTATACTACACAACCAGTCGAGGTGCAATCGCTAATTGTAAACATCTGATAGCATCATCTTTTGTGATATTCTGCCAGCTTGCTGGAATTTTTGCAGGCTTACATTTGTAATGCTGGGCTAACTTATCGTTATTCTGCACCATGACCCACTTCCAATAATTCGCATGACTGACTGGTATGGGGCTACACTGGCTTATTTCCCAAGTGGGAAAGTCCTTACTATAATCCATGCAAAGTCGCGGTGTCTTTTTCCCCGGGTAAGAGTATTTCGCGGTCGGTGACACAACACAATCGGAGCAGTTATCAATCAGTAGCTGAGATGTTTTCCGGTCAAATTTACCAGTTATCCCACGCGGTAAATGCGTGACACAGAAATGCTTTCCATGATTAATGAACATGGGCAGTGGATTATCACACGGCGCTTTGCAAAAGGGACACTGTGCAGGACAGAAA
Organism: Psolus chitonoides; assembly: GCA_027564615.1. Classification (NCBI taxonomy): domain Eukaryota; kingdom Metazoa; phylum Echinodermata; class Holothuroidea; order Dendrochirotida; family Psolidae; genus Psolus; species Psolus chitonoides. The sequence continues at coordinate 1,780 of JAODUJ010162073.1, forward strand.
CCTTGTTTGGCCATTTCACTGATATGGTGACCAAAGTGTGTTTGAACAAATTGGGTAACTTTCTGCCTATTAGAATATTCTGGAAAATTGACCTTTCCCAATATGTCATTTTTGAATTGTAGCTGTAAATATTTTTGAGTTTCTGATGCTAATTTATCTAAGTTTAAAACATCGAAGGTATACAGTTCTGCTGCAAGCTCTTGGTGTCTAACGAATCCTCTGTTCACCAGTTCTCTTAAAAAAGCATCAACAAATTCTTTATACCTATTCTTGGTATTATGCTTGGAGACAGCAATTAGTGTAGTGAGTAATTGGTAAATCTCAAGCATCATTTGGTGTATCCGTGTTTCGGCCTCTTGCCGAATAAGACCGATTCCATGCACAGAGTCACAACACATATCGATTGCTTTGATCAGAACCCAACTTTGTCTGTATTGAAAATAGTTGTTTAAGTATCGTATATATTCCTTCACATTATTTTGTTGCGCTAACTCGGTTAGTATTATTATACTCCTGTTCATGTTAGGAAAACATACATTGGCTGCCATTGTCAATAGAAAATCTTGCTCAGAATGCCTCATTACATATTCGTATGCCCATTCTACCAAATACCTATGAATGCATTCAATTATCCTGCCTAGTTGGTTTTCACTTTTGAAAACGGCCAGAAAATCTTCACGAAGGGAAACTTTCTCCTTTTCGAGCAGTTTCTCAAGATTATTATCCTCTTCATATATGCGTTGGTTTTTGAGCGCACTTATGTATATTTTCCCGCAAATATGGAGAAGAATTTTAGCTTTTAAACGACACGGAGGTTCTGATGTAACATTGGGCATTGATATGTTATGTAAGGCATTTCTAAGTACATACCGAACAAGATTACTACTAAATCTTTTAGAGGAACCTTTTTCCGTTTCTCTTAAGCTTTCATCAATAGCACTTTGCAGAACATGTTTGTTCTCAGAAAACCATTTTTCAACAGCAACGTTTCCTGCTTTGTCTGGATAAAATTGTTTCCAGTCGACATTTTCCGAGTGCTTTTTAATACCGCCCTCTTTTATTAATTTTTCAATCTCTGTTGAAACAGCCATGTCCGTAGTAATTGAAAGTAAGAAAGTTTCACAAGTTGCTTCCAGAGTTCTATCTGATATTTTGTTGGGTGGCATTTCATTTATGACACCCTCCTTCCATTCCCCCCACTTCTCGGAAAATATGCTTCCAGGATCTTTTGATGCATTTGAGCGACGAAATCGATCAGCTTCAGCTGTCGCCAACTTCCGTAGCTTCGATCTCATTTTCGAAACAAGTGTGATAATATCTTCCTGTTGTTCTTTTATTTTAGCATCACTTTGTAATATTAAATCAAAATCTTCCTTTATGTCTCCAGCAGTGTGTTCAACTGACTCTTTGAACCATTCATAATAAGTTCTTAAAGATTCCCCTCGTTTGTATTGCTTCACGAAAGATTCGTATGAAGCCATGGTAGCTTTTCTTTGAATTTCCAACTCATCATTACACTCCTTCCTAATTCGCTCCAACACACTAGTTGGACTACTCCCAGAAGCAGTTAATTGTTGTTGCCAGACATCTAGTTTCTGCCCAACGGCCCATCTCATTTTTATTATCAACTTGTTAAGCTCCATGCACAAAATGTTGAAATCTACAGCTTTTACACTATCTTGGAAGTTAAAAAGGAATCTTTCGTCTTTCACTGCCGCCCAAACATCCTGAATTCTTTGGGTGAAAGTTGATACTGAGAATTGGGGGCACACCTTTGGTTTCTGCACGTCAAATAAAATGCTTTCCTTCAGTTTACTAACCACATCACTGTAGAACTGACATGGTGGAGACATTGGTCCACTCCACAGACATGGTATGTACTGCAAGTTTTCGTCAATTTGTAGATCGAAGACATCCGAGAACTGCTGATACCGATCTCCGAAACCTTCTTCCTTTGCTGCTTCAACAGTCGCAGCATTCAAAGTTTCAACAATTAAATTCATATTTATTTTATTTCTCTGACTAGCCGTTAGGTCGGAAACTCGTTGTTGAATTATTCTACACTGTGAATGAAGGTTAACTTCTTTCATGCGCATCAGAGCATGAGCTGCGATTTGAAGCAATCCTGTCATTTCTGGCCCAATATTTTCTCCTTCTATGTTAAGGATCGTGATGTCTGATACGCATAATGCGAGCGTAATTAACTCGTTATCAAATCGACATTCTTCTTTCGACGCTCGTTCTACGGAGCGAACGCCTTCTGAATCAATAAGAAAAAGGTGCCGAACTCCAAGTTTCTTCGAATATTCTTCATCGACATGAAGCATTCTCATGAACAAACCCCTAGTGCACCGACCAGCTCTAACTGGGAATTTAACCCCAAACATACTATTCAGCAATGTCGATTTGCCGCTGCTCTGTACACCCACAACACACAGCACAAGAATTTTTGGATCTTCCAATACTTGTGTCAGCTTGTCGAGTACGCTTGTTACCCATGATAGCGGTACTCTGCCAGTGTCGCCATCCATTATCTCCATTGAATGCCCATCAATCAACAATTGTGCTGCGATTCCTGGTAGCGACATAATCTTCTCCTCTTTTCGTAGCTGTAATTCTGTATGTGCTTCATGCCATTGACCCAATTCACGTAGGAAATGTTCCCAGCCAATGTTTTTCTCCCGACACTTTTCACTTTCCGTTTGTTTAAGTAATTTCCACTCTTTCCGTCTAACTTTGTGACGATCCAATGTAGCTTGATGATTTTTGTCATCATCTTCGTCGGTAACCCTAGGAACAGTTGCCACCACTTTCGGCTTAGGCTTGATCAATTTGTCTAACTCTTGTATTTCCTTATCGTATTTTTCGATATTTTTTAGATGTTTTCGAGTGGCCACATCGACCAGTCCGAAAAAGGTGTCTTGAAGATAATACAGAAACAATGTCCTTCCTTCCCTGCTTTTTCCTACTCTTTCAAGCATGTCCCAGAAGGTTTCCATGGTATCAGATACGCCACATTGGATTTGTTCCTGTCTTTTCTCTTGTTTCCGTCTAAGAATGTCATCACGAGAATACTCAACAGATTCCTCGCGTTCACTATCTGGCTTAGGTCTCTCTTTATCAATTCCAATCCATTCCTTCCACTTTGCCTGCAAGGGAAATGCGTTCTTCTTATATTCAGTTATATCGGTGATTTGCTGAATGTCTACAAATTTATCCACACACTGCTTGACTTCGTCAAATATTACTCCTCTTTCTTCAAGCTCGATACTATCTTCACAAAGAAATTTCAGTTGTTCGTATCTTCGAAAGTTTTCTGGATTGCATTCTGTGTGGCATCGCAATATTACGCGCGATATTTTTTCGATTACAGTCTCTAAATCAAAACTGGAAACATACATGCCACCATCAAAGACCTGATGTTCGCTCTGGGCTGAACGAAAAACAACAAAGAAAACCTGTTTTGAGGATTTCCTCACCTGTTTAAGAGTATTTTTGAAAAGGTTTGCGTTGTCTTCAGTTACAAGAGCTATTGTTAGATCAGCAGCTTTGCATGTGAACCTAGTTTGAGCATCAAAAGCTTTGCAATCGCCTCGTAGGTTATAAAAAGCTGTCACCCACTTGAAAATTTCTGAACCATTGGTATTCATAGGGAGATACCAAATGCATTCAATACAACCTTTAGAAAAACAGGATTCTGCGTCATCTTCCTTAGTAACAAAAAAGGGGTGTGGATCATTTCCCTGACATTGACCTAACAAATTATTCAGAATCGCTGATTTTGATACATTCTTGATTTGACCAATTCGGACGAATGCTACTGTAAATATGGGCACCTGGATTATATGTTGCTCTAGTGCAACGGAATCACGTCCCTTCCACTTCTTTACAATACGACGAAGTGACCATGAGAGAAATCGAGGTTTTAATTTGTCAACACCCTGCAGGATAATTGGAATAGCAAAGTTACATGCTGACATTTTTTCAATAATATCTTGTCTTAGGAAGCTGTCGGAACAATGTAATACGGCAAAAATGAAGTCCCTTATACTGAAATGCTGCAATGATAACTCACTATGTATTTTCAGTTCTTTGGTAGAGCGTATACGATAGTCTAGACTACTCAATTTTTGCCAAAATAGTTCTAAAATATTACTTGAACATTTACGTAAGCTTGGATCTTTTATTTGAACAAATTTGTCTAAACTTAGTTTGTTTGGAAAATACTGTTGCAAACCGACTGCCTCAATAAATTCCAGGAAAGACAACTGCTCTCGACGGACATCTTGGATTCCTCTTGATTCATCATAAGCAGGGAGCTCCCAGTCGTCGTTATCCGACTCTTCTTGATCTGAAAAAACAATTGTGTCATAATTTGAGTTGCTATTATCCGCATGACATTCATGGAAAAACAAACAATTCTTGGGAAATATTGTCAATAGAATATAGCTATAATATGACAATCCATAAATCACTTCTTTTGTAAATTTTATTATACATGAACTGATGAATAATTCAACAATAGAGTTTTAAACAACAACAAAGGAGGTTTAAAAAGTGATGTCCAATCAAAGGTCAGGTCATTCAGAAAAACATTCAGAACGAGAACACTACGTTGTGTAGAGAATTTGCCGAATCAACTTAGATTTAAAAAAATCACTTTGTAGGTTAATTAATATGGATTGGAATTGTGTTTTTTCTCCAAAGCTTATCCTTATTACATCAATGAACTGCCCATCAGAAAAGAAAAAGATCCTCGCAGTGACAAATTACAGCCTGTTCAAGAGATTGTGTAGAGTTGTCCTGTCAATAAACCATATATTTTTTCATGGTTTTAGCATTTAGGTTCAGCATCCTCAAGAGTACAAGAAACATTTTCACATCCACATGTGATCACATTGCATGCAACCTTGTTGTTTTATGTAATGGGCGGCCATTTTCGACATATATGTATTTATGTATGTATGTAGGGCTATGTATGTATGTATGTGACGCTTCGCTTGTATTAAGATCATACTTGGTATGTATGTTCCCCATAATGGGAGGGGGGTACAGGCCCGCAGCCATGAATTTTTCAGTTGGCGCCCGGCATCAACAATACAATTTTTGTTTTTTAGGGAGGACTAGACGTAAAATGGTTCACCTTTAATTAAACATTTAGGCACTATTACAGGGGGATTTTGCATTTCCCCCCTCCCCTTTTTTTGGCTTTTGCCAAATGGGGGGAGGGTGTTACGGGCCCGGAGAGGTCACGTGAGGACAATAGAAATCGGACACTCACAACTTTGTAAGCACTCTAAATCGACCATGCCTGGTCAGAACAAGTTGAAACTCGGTTGTATGTTTGTTATAATGAGTAGGCCTACATAGTCACTTAGTCATTTGAAATTGATGAAATATAGGTATTTTGTGGACTTTTCTATGTATACACACAAAGTCCACCATGCTTGATCAGATCAAATTCATACTTGGTATATGTGTTAACCAGGGTTCTAGCCAAGCATTCAAACCGGGTGCTGCACCTAGTTTGAATTTTATTTTTGGCTCAGCACCCAGTTTGAAGTTTGATCTCATACTAAAGGGAGTACAAAACAATGAACCAACAGTTACTGAAAAGTACAGTATAGGACCACAAACAATCACGCAGTCATTTTAATAGATGATTTAAATGAGTATCAGATTTGGAGGTCAAGTTCACTGTCTTCCACCTAGTTAAGTTCGAATATTTCATGGCCCCTGTGTTAACCATAACGAGTACATGGTCCTAAGGTATTAGTAGGGTCATATAGGGAGTTCCCGTGACTATGGAGAGCAGATGTTCGTTTGAGAGTGAAGTCTGGTACTTTGGGGAATTTTAAAACAAAATATGCTCCTATGCCCCTCCCAAAAGTTTGAGCAAACTCCATGAGAGGGGAAATCCAAATGGCCGCCGGCCGCCATCTTGAAAACATAGAATGTAATGAAAATGAATAAAGATGAATAGATGAATAAAGTGATAATTCCAGCTATTTACAGCATGACCAATCACATATAATGGTTATTGTAGAGTGTCGGTATCATCCTGACTTTTAAAACATGAAATGTATTTTTTTTAACCAGGTGAGGTAGAATGTAGCCCGCCAGGCGGACGTGTTACGCCTGCACCGGCTAGCTGCATACGGTACCCAATATCACAGTTTGCGCAATTTGACCTTGGTATCTTCTCGATTCGCGTATATAATTTACGCAGTGAATATTCATATCTGAGAACATCGTCATAATATATATTCAAATAGAATATTTCCTCATCAATAATAATCACGGGATTGAGAAAATAAATGTACTGTTACAAGCTTATGTGGAAAACTCATTCTATTTGGCACAACCTGAACGATATTCGGTTGTATTTAGCGCCTCTTCCTTAATTGTTTGGTTAGTTTGAGATGGCAATTGGTACCGATAACAACGCTGGTAGTGCATGCAGCTGAAAAACTCACTTCAGTTTCGAGAAGTCTTCGATTAAACAAGTGAACAAACATCCAACTCCGGGAAGTAGGCTCGTAGGTCAACTCGACCTTTCGTTAAATTTCGAAATAGTTTTGGAATACTTCCTCTTCTGTAGGCTAAGTACAATCACAGGCACTAGCGTAATATATATTGTGTTGAGTTTTACCACTATAAGCACAGTTACATATCCGTCCCATGGCTTCAAAGTAACTCGGCAGGCAAGACTCAAGAGAGGAGGCGGATGGGCAAAAACCAAGCCTATTATTAAAAGGTCCTACTCTTATTGGTTCGAGTAACATCAACCGTAGTGGTGTTCAAAATGTCACACTATTGGTTGCATAACCTTCCATATTGGATGCACCTATCGTTCGGTGTTACCCTAAACAATAGTTAGGATAACACTGATTGTCAGCGGCGTTATTTGTATATTTGAATGTCTTGTGACGTGCTAATGACGTGATTGGTCATATTTAGAGTTCCTAACATGACGCGTTACTCTAACTAGACTAGCCACCCACACGTTATTGACGCATTGTCAACACCAGAACTACGAGTGACAATGTTTGCGCAATCGCAATCGGTGTTTAACTTTTTCCCAGTACAAAGCCGTAATCATGTTGCATTTTTAAATATTGTGATGCGAGTTATTGTTGTCAAGGATGATAACAAATTGTGTAGCGAATATCATTACAATATTTTCACTTCTTCAACAGCTAATTAGCACACATTTATTATGGATATAACCCTTATTTTTCGCCTAACTATGAAAGATATATGCGATGGAAATGTTTCTTTTGTTCAGGAGATGCATTTTCCTCTGGATATATCCATACCTTAGACCATACATGCATGTGCTAATTGGGTGCCTTCGACCTCGAGTCAGTTATTATGAATATTCAATATGAAGGTCGTGGGTACTAGCTCCGCCTATATTGTCTTCCAAACATGTTTATTCACAATTCAGAACCAATCAGCAGTCATGAAATGAGGTTCATAAATATAGTGAAATAGGATCATACATCATAAAATCTGTCATTGTTTGCAGGTGTTAGAATATGTTACATAGTTAGAATATGGTACATATTCACACCTGCCCCGAAGGTTAGGTAGAATGATGAACAAGGTGCCATTTCCAACTATTTATGGCATGACAAATCCCCTGGGGTGGTCATGGGAGAGTTTCGAAATTAGCCCGACCTCTAAATCGAAGATGGCCACTGTCCGTCGTCATCTTGAAAAACATAAAATGTAATATAACTGGCACCAGATGCACTGGAATTGTTAACAAAGTGTCAATTTCAGCTATTTCCGGTATGACCAATCACATGGAGTGGTTATTGTAGTGTCGGTGTCATCCTGACCTCTAAATCCGTTTTGAAAAACATTAAATTAATATTTTTTAGAACTGGGTGAGGTAGAATGATGAACAAGATGTCATTTCCCGCTATTTCTGGCATGACAAATCCCCTGGGTGGTCATTTGGGAAGTTTTGAGATTGAGATTAGCTCGACCTTTAAATCTATAATGTCTGCTGTCCGCCGCCATCTTGAAAAACATAAATATGATATATTTGGAACCAGGTGAGCTGAAATGAATAAGGTGTCAATTTCTGGCATGGAAATTCAAATGGAGTAGTTACTGTGGAAATTCCAGATAATTTTGACCTTCTAATATGGCCATTATCCTCCGCCCTCTTGTAAAACATAAGATGTAGGCTAATATATATGGAACCGGATGAGCTGGAATGATATTCTAGCAATTTCTGGCAAGGAAAATCTTGAATATCACCTACATTTCGTATCACCTACATATCACCTACATTTACAATACCTTGTAAGTTCTGCACATCAGCTGACATTTCGAACCAGACTACCTATAGACATACGTTTGGAGTCGTTTTACACTAATTTGATAGCGAGAAATTCATTGCCGGTGTTAAATTTACATTTTATGGTCATCCTTACAATGAAATCCAAAACGGCGATCAGTTGAAACAATGGAAATCGGAATATTTTATAATAAAATCTGACCTATTCAAATAAAAAACATTAAAGTATTAGGCACAGTATTCATCCAAGGTATCCAATCGTTACTTGCATATTTATATGCCACATTCAGTATGTAATATGAGATGGCTACCGACTGTTGCTATCCTGAAATGAAGAAAACCATAAATCCTCAGGCTTTGGGATTCCTTGGCAAGAAATGACAAATTCATGTTTTTTCCTTTATAGATATTTATCCATTGTGGTGCTGCTAAGAGTGGATTGTAGGTATTTAGTGTAGACCTCGAATAAACTTTGATCTCTTTGAATATTGAAAGTAGAGATCTACTCAATATTGAACATACATCTGCCAAGTATGAGGTCAATCCACACTGGAAAGGCTGAGATAATGTGGTCACAAGGTTTTCAGTGATTAACCACTGTTGACCCAAGTAGCAATGAAGTGAACTTGACAATGCAGCTCAAATGATCAGATCATGTATAGATTGTAACAAAGGTAAATATGGAATGACCCGTAGGTCATGTTAACGACATTAATTTGACACTTGCATGGTTTAAATTGTTAAGTTAAGTTAAGTATATTAAGGATCAGAAAGGACAGTGTCCTCATAAAAAGATCCTGTATCCAAAAATACCCT
>JAODUJ010162295.1:0-10905 GCA_027564615.1 Psolus chitonoides
GCGTTGCCCCCCCCCCCCCCCCGTTTTTCGATCATTTGCCTGAGGGGCGCTGGACCATGACAGCGGTTACGTAATAGCTGGAATTTATGCACAATAGCAATAAAAAAGGCCTTCTTTTATCATCGACGAGTATACTCGTTCAAAGCACTGAGGGGGTGAAGTTCTGTTATCCCTGGAATGGCATTACATTTCAAAATAAATCTCAGAGACTCGAGTAATTTTCCATTCTCTTTCATACAAGAGTATTTGCTTCTGGAATAGTTGGAATGGTGATAATTGGGTAGCTGATTAGGCCCACTGTTGCACTTTAATTGAACTTAAAGGGAAACAATGTGAGACAATTCAATTCCCTTCAATCATAGTGTATAGGTGAAATGTTTTGTTTTATCATTGAAATTTATCAATAAAATCATTCAAATTTGCATCACTGACCAAAGTTTTTGATTTGGGGGACAAACTTATTTTGAAATTCAGGTTGGAATATTTGTCACCAATAGTTATGCTGGCAGCTAGGGGGAGGCAGCCACTTTCGGTTCCTAATGACCATTTATTTAGGTAGTGAGTGATATGAAGGACTTCAAAAAGGCACAATTGAGTCCCACCCTGTCTGAAATTTGCATCTTAGCCTACAGAAACACCACTATTTATTGTCTTGTTCAAGCTGTTCAGACAATGATACTATTCCTTTAAAAGATGGCCTCATGCAAGCATCTGTTGTATATAAATCCTAGTCTTGTATTACTGTAAGGTTTGTTACCCGAGCCAGTCATCCTGTCTTCTTTAGTCTTGGAGTGCCCATAGCGCCCTGTAAGCTAACACCAGAAAACTAGTCATATGTTATCATGATAGTACCAGGATAAGTTTACATTTCAAATGCTTCAAAAGTTTAGAAATGCTTGTCTTGGTTTGTTTCATAGTAGGTGTGTCAAGTGTATTGAATGCTTTTTGAAGGTGGATATACTGTACATGGACAACAGTGTATGCAATGGGGAAATAGGCTTTGCTCTGTAGAACCTTACTCAACAGAGACTTGCACAAAAGCAGTTGATTCTATATCAGAGTAAAGGGGTAGGACACCACATAAAGTGGAACAGTGCTAGATGCATGTATGAGATGTGTGGGACTGTGCATTGAGCTTTTTCCCACCCCTTCCTCCAGGGGTGGCGATCACAGGGGGGACATGTCCCCCTCAATATCTGGGGTCGTGTCCTCCCCAATATTGAGAACAAATCGCTAGCCATGCCTTCCCCCATCCCTAATATAAACACAAATTCACCAACCTCCAAAATAATTCTTGAAGCCAGGAAAAGCTTGCATGGATGGGTAGCACAATTGGCAACCCTGTTACCACTGACAGTTGATTCAGTTGAGTTTGAGTAACATACACTGCACTCACAGCAACTTGTGGGAGGTCTAGCATAGTATAGTGTAACATTGAATGGTGTTACCATAACTGAGGTCAGAGTTCAAACTACCGGCATCAGCAAGTTTTTTTTCTCCAGGTCTTGCCGGGCCTAAACATCTTGGAAGTGTCCTGCTGAAATGAACATCAACCGCTTATGCACTTGTCAATTGTATGACACACCCCCTATACCCCCGGCAAGGTGCATCATTGCAAGACGTGCGTTATGCAATTCATGTAAATTGACGCACACCAGTCACTTCATTGACTGACAACTTGTGTAAAATGACTCGCCCTAGAGTCACAAAAGTGACACACATTGATATACTGTGTCAATTACCTGATGAACAATTGGGATGAAAATGACGCACCCTTGAGTCACATCGGTGACTGACAATTGAGGTAAAGTGATGCACATGTGAGTCACATTTAATTTGTCAATGACCCACCTTTGACTGACCATGCCGGGGTATAGGGGGTGGGTCATATAATTGACAAGTGCATAACACAGTAACAGGGGTGAACTGGAATAAAAATTGTCACTAGGAAGTTTCATCATGAGGAGCCCCTAATATATCGAAGAGAGCCACCCCCACCCCGCAATAGCATATGAAGGGGCCCCAAAGCCCCCAACGTAGGTGGGCCCCTGGGAAATTTCCTGGTTTCCCGGTTGACTGCCCCTGCGCAGTAACCAACATCAAAAATTGTAATTTTCTAACACGTGTTACAAGAAGTATAGTTGTTACTAACTAGTGTGATAAATAAATTGTGTATAATTGTTACTACACTGGTGTGTTAACACTTTATACTACATTACAAACTACACAGTAATTACGGAAATTCAAAATTAATAACACAGTAATTACTGTATTGTCTGTGTATCGGGTGGATGAGCTCTGTGTGAACTTGAAGTTGTCTATCAGGTAAGTACTACACAAGATATTACTAAGAAAGACTATCTAGAAATGTGCTTAAAAACGTGACTCTTTAGGATTTTTCAACAATCTCCAGAAACGACAAGCTATAGATAGAGATATGTTATTTCCTAACTTCTATAATCACATCACACGTGTGTTGAAAACCGTCTCATACATATTGCACTGATACCGACTGTGGAAAAAATATCAACTGTGTGGAAAAAATATCACTGCGTGGCCTTGCAAATTGCAGCCAATATTAATAATAATGAGGTCTGGATTTTAACCGTCTCATACATATTGCACTAATACCGACTGTGTGGAACAAATATCAACTGTGTGGCCTTGCAAGTTGCAACCATGAGGTCCGGATTTCAACCGTCTCATACATATTGCACAAAAGCGACTGTGTGGAACAAATATTTACTTTGTGGAAAAATGTAGACTGCGTGGCCTTGCAAGTTGCAACCATGGGGTCCGGATTTTGACTCTGGGCCCTGACATACCAAAGACCTGGAAAATGGTATACCTCTTGTATGCTTAGTGCTCAGCATTTGGCATGAGACTACTGAGGCACTTATGTGTGTGATAGCTAGGACTCCCAACTTAGGAGTGTTCATCACAGCATCATATGGTTCATACCAGATCTGACTTCTTTACCTTGTGACTGGTGTATTGAGAATTACACTGTCACTAATTCAACTTGTCATCATGTCATATCGTAACATAACTAACATTAAATGTGATTAAGGCTATAACCTTCACTGGAGCATGTACCCAATCTTTATTTATTTTAAATTTATCTTTATTATTGTTCACAATTTGCCTGCCTTTAGCATGTTACAAAGAATGGAGCTGATAATGTCTGTCAGTCTGCCTACTTAAACCCCTGTAGAGTTAAAATTGTTCATTTTGTGCCTTCTAGATCATAAAAGTGACCCAAAATTGCCTAACAACAACAGTCATCATCTTCATTTTGTTATCCTCTCTCAGTCACAGATTTCTTTCCTTTCAATCAATATTTTTCACCTGCTTTTGGAGTGGTTTCATGTTGTAATATATTTCAGGTGTATTTTTTTGCGAGCCGTGTTACAGTAAACGACACAAGAATAATGTGATTTACATATTTATTGGCGGACATGAAAGAATGAAAACGAAAATTAAGATGAGTCACCCAGTAGGCTTGTGAAAAGTTGCTAGGATAGGATGAGATTGAGTCAGAGATAATTAACCCACATTCACATGGTTTTTGTACAGTATTTTGTTCGGGTAGAACAAATGACAGTTATCTTTATCGATCATGTACTGCATGATGTGGTCCTTGTAAATCATCACTGTGCGCATAAATGTCAGCGTACTATTGGTCATAATGGTCTTCACATGTCACTGTTAAATAACTAGCAGCAGCGTAGCATGAACACAGACATTCCATGGATTGTCAGGATTGAATTGTAGCCTGAGACATTAGGCCTTTTCACACCCTAACAAGAAGAACCTAGGCAAACCCAGAATGATAACCTAAGGCCGTCTGAGTTGTTTTGTGGCTGGCTCTGAGTGCCTGGCCTCGGTCAAAGACTACGGCCAGGCCGCAGACAGAACCGAGACCACCCGCAGTGCAGAGTTTGGCAAGGTGAAGTTTTGCCGTGGGAAAGGGGGCCGGTGCCAGGTCACAGGATTCCTGTATGGACACTCCCATAATGTGATCACATTTTGTATTCCTTTCCAAAGGCAAAAGGAATCTGTATGTGTGTGTGTGTGTGTGTGACAAAGCTTGTAAACATGATAACCAAATGAAACAAGGTCAGATCTCACTTCATACCATGTAACATGGTTCTTATTGTTTTTGGTGGAGGTCAAAAGTCATCTCAGGTCAATAGAGGTCAAACACTGAAACCTTCTAAACACCATAACTTGATAGTGAAAACTTAAATTTAGCTCATAGTGAGTACATAAACAGAGGTCGAACACTGTGAAATCATTGTGAACACCATAACTTGATAGGGCAATCTTCAAATGAGCTCAAACTTGGTATGTGTGTTCATCATTGTCAGTACCTGATCCATATTGATTTTGATGGAGGTCAACAGGTCAAACACTGAAAACCTTGTAACCAACATAACTTGATAGGGCAAACTTCAATTGGGTTCATACTGTGGTATGCATGTTCACCATAGTTAGTAAATTCCCCCTGTTGTTTTTGGTTGAGGTCAAAGTCATCTGAGGTCAACGGAGGTTAAACACCGAAAAACTTGCAACCATCATAACTTGATAGGGCAGATTTCAATTGAGCTCATACATCGTATGTGTGTTTGTCATAATAAATTTATGGTCCCTATTGTTTTTGGTGGAGTTCAAAGGGCAACAGAGGTCAAACACTGAAAATCGCCAAAACTTGGGAAACCAAGAGTGACATATACTTAACCCATATTGGACCGATGCCCCCCCCCCCTTCACCGATCTGATATCTGGCAATTAAAGAAGTTACAGGTTGGCCACCCCATCTCCCTCTGTTTAAATTCCGGGGCTGACAAGCATTGGACTGATTTTGCTACATAGGTGAAGCCACTGAGAACCTGGTAACCACCCTAACTTCATAGGGCAAACTTCAAGTGAGTTCATACTCGGTAGGCCTATGTGTGTTCATCATTTTCAGTACATGGTCCGTATTGTTCTGGGTTGAGGTCAACGGTCATCGGAGGTCAACAGTGGTCAAATAGTTAAAACCTTTTAACTAACATGAATTGATAGGACAAACTTCATATGTGGTATGTGTGTTCATCATAGGTAATATATGATCCCTATTGTTCTTGGCTGAGGTCAAAGGTCATCTGAGGTCAAGAGGTCATGTAGTAAAAACCCTGTAACCAGTTGTATTACTTGAGAGGGCAAATTTCAATTGAGCTCATACTTGGTGTGTGTGTTCATCATAGTTATTACATGGACTTTGTTGTTTTGGTTGAGGTCAGAGGTCATCTGAGGCCAGCAGAGGTCATAGTGAAACCTAACCACCATAACTTGACAGAGCAAACTTCAATTGAGCTCGTACTTGGTATGTATGTTCATCATTGTACATGGATTGAATCCTGTTGTTCATGATTGAGGTCCAAGGTCATTTGAGGTCAACATAAGTCAAATAGTGAAAACCTTGTAACTACCGTAACTTGGCAGAGCAAACTTCAATTGAGCTCATACTGTATTCATCATGGATAGTACACGGAGTCATGGACCCTGTTGTTTTAATGAGATCAACGGCTACCTGAGGTCAACATAGGTCAAACAAAATCAGGTTTTACATCGAAAGACAAGGAATCACGAAGCCCTAGGCTCTTGTTCATTGAAACTATTCAACGATGAAACAGTCCTATATAGCCACGAGAGAACTCAATCTAGGATCGTCCGAGTCCTTCTGGTTTGCATGTTAAAAGGCCTACAACAGCCTTAAATTCTATCTTTGAAGACCTATTTTTCTCACCATTGAAATTCATTGTTTGAAGCCTTTCGATTCATCCTCTGAAATTCACTGTTTAACAAACCTCTCCCCTACTGTACGCAGGCCCCGATCAACCCAGGGGCAACCGGGGCGACTGCCCCGGGGCCTCCACCACCACAGGGCCTCCACCACCAATGTTGAACAAATAATGTTATTTGTGTTATTCATGAAAGGGGTAGGGCCAGGGCCTCCACAACACTGGTTGCCCCAGGGCCTCCACCACTGTTAATCCGGCCCTGACTGTATGAGAGAATCTCACATCTCAGGAATAATATTTCTGTAAATTGGTCGAAGTGCCATGTTGGTTAGTTCCTTTTAGAGAAAGATTCTTCTCCCGAGCTCATATGGCTCATAGGGCTGGTTCTCATACCCGGTTTCATTGATGTGAAGCGGAGGAGAGTGTGAAACTCCCCCTGGATGGGACGTCACTCCACCACTGTATAACCTCTAGTCCAAGCCGATACCCATTTTCAGTACATAGACCTACATATTAACGCTCATCATGCGGGAGGCGGGAATATCTCGCCGAGAGGGCGCCCTATAATAGAAATCTAACTGCTCTACCTATACTGTACGAGACACCCACATTTGCGTTTCTGTCTTAAGCTCTAGAATATGATGGCGCTAGACTAGAACAACAGTAATTTTTCGTTCAAAGTCCCATGGTCGCGCCTGCAGAGCTCTGTTGAAGCCAAAATGAATCACGCCCCTGAATAGTCTCAGCATGATGAGCGTTAACACTAATTTAGCTAGTTACAAATCGTCATGTGGTAGCATTGTTTGAACTGTGTGGGTACATAACTGTGGGGTATGCAGCTCAGAGTTGGGGTGACCCGGGTGAGAATTTGCTTTGACCAGGTTAATGACCTTATGCTAGAAAAGGCCACGTGATAAGAAAAAAAGCATTTTGTTCCTGCCATCTAGATTTAGATACCTCCTACTCTTTCTTCCTTACCCACCAAGGTTCATGCTTAAAATGTCATTGAGGATTGCTTGAATTTTTAGGTTTCCAATATCAGTGTCAGTCAAAAATCTGACTAAAGATTGGCCTAAAAAAAGGCTCAAGTACTGTCTAACATCATCATTATCATCACATTGTAATAATTCATTAAATTAATCATTAAAAATCATAAAAAATGCAATTTTGTCTCTCTGAAAGTGCTTGATAAGTTGGCTTGAATTTGGACGGCAAAAGTGCACAAACCATGCCCCATGTGGGCAATTTCTCTTTTCCACAAGAGAATTTCACTTGCCTGGATGCAAAATTCTGTATTAGTCAAAGTGTCATGCATAACATCAATTGAACTGACCGGTATTGCAGATACCTGGCAGATTTGGGGTGAGAAAAATGGGCCTTTAAAATGTTAATTACCATAAGGTACCAGACGGGGAGGCTGGGGGCTGTGCAGCTCCCCTCCCCCATTTGGGCGGAATATACGCTCTTTTTCGGTTCGGGCAAATTTGTGACAGAATATGATACCATTCCTGGGAATTTTCAGGCAAAAGTGCTGGCACCCCACCCCCAATTGAAAATAGTCCTGTATGCTTATGTAAACTAGGGTGGAATTTAGAATACACTGAATGAAGTACAGGGAATGAAGTACCCCGGGCCCCTTTCCATCATTGGCAGAGATTTCTTGTCAGAGGTTGGTTGCATCTACACCAGGGCAGCTATCTGTGGGGGGACTTCCACTCGTGTGAGCCCCTTGCGCATCCGGCTAGGGGTACAGGAGACCCAAAATGTCCCCTGTTGAGGTCCAGGGGTGTAGCTTATGAAAGCCAAATGATTTGGTGCACTCCAGTGCAATCTAATTGTCTAATTCTTGTGCTAAATTTCTTGCATTGTACCAGTAGAATGGGATGCTTCATTCAAACTGTGACTATGTCTATCTCAAACTGGGGGGTTGAATGTCTAGGCCTACCCCCCCCCCTCCTCCCATGTTAAGAAAAGTTAAAAACCGCACCTCCACCCTGTTTCTCCGCTCATGCTTTCCATAGCACTAGTGTATGTAGGGGGGGCGCCCCCCGGGTAGGGTAAGAAAGCTCCCATTGACTTTAACTTTTTGACACAGTAAATTTTCTGAGATTGTCTGAAAGTGAGCCTGGGATTACTCCGCGCCCCCGGGGTCCCCCCGCCCCCGGTAAAAAAATCCTGCATACGCGCCTGCATAGAATGTAAAATCTGTTGCATATAGGCCTATACAACAAAATTCTCTCTACCAATTTAGCCAGAGGCACTAGCTCTGTGCAGGAAACCTGCTCACATTCTTTACATGTTCCAGGAGATTGTATAATGAGAGAAGCAGATGGATGAACTCTACAGAGGTGCTGAAAAGTTAGTCATAAAACTCAGCTTTATTATTGCAAATTAAAATATTCATGGTTTATTTGTGGTTTTAATAAATAATAATCAAGCATTAAAGGAGTAAGAGATTCAGTGTTAGCTAGGCCTATTCATTTTATGGTGTAAATTAGCCTCAGGGTGCATGAAATCTCTAGAGATGGTTGTCTTGGTTTGATCAGTGTGAACACTCTAACATAATATTTGTTCAAGATCACCCCAAAAAAGTTCCACGATTTATCGAACATTTACAAGTATCGAATCAATTTAAAACTGACCAAAATGATTAAGGCTGATATAAAATTCCAATTGGTAGCTTACATGTTGGTCCTCAAGGTCAGGTTAACAATATGCCTGTATAACATTTGACAAATATAATGGATATGCTATGGGCGTCAATTTAAGGGGGCGGGTGGGGGAGGGGGAAGACATGTCCCCCTTAATTTCTGAAAATGGTCCCATTGACTTCAAATTTTCACACAGTAATTGTTCGGCCAGTGAGGTCTGTCCCCCTCCTAATTTTTAAAACAAATGGATTAGGCCTATTTGATGTACACAACAATAAAGTTAAAAAGGCAAACATTTGGGAGACAAGAAGTCTCACTTTTGAGGGGGGGGGGCACACTTGTGCAATACGATACGATACAACATTTTCATCGCAAGGCGAGTAGAATAGTGTTATTGAAATGTGAGTGAACACACTGCATGCCATACGATACAACATTTTTGTCTCATGGATGTTAAAAAAATCTCAACTTTTGTCCTACGACATTCATATCGCAAAGTGATATATTAGGTTTGGCCAATCAATAGTGGCAAGACATATCATGCTAAATGCACGTGACGGGAAGTATTTCCAGACAGAAAAAAGTCTATTGTGTTTACAATGGCTTGCGACAAAAATATCGCTGCAGTGTGTACAGTCAATCCGACAAAAATGTCTCTGACAAAAATGTTGTGTTGTATCGTATCGCACAAGTGTGTTCCCCGCTTGAGTTTAAAAACTCCTAAAGCTCCATTTCATTCAACACCCATGAAACAAATCCACTGCCTTAGTTTTGAAATTGCTGTTAGTCAAAGTGTCCTACAATAAAATCATATCCAATCAGCTGACCACTATTCTGGCAGACTGGAGAGAAAAAGCTACCTTCTGCGGGTCCAGAGACAAACCTGCCCTTTCAACACCAACAACTATATCGAAACCCGATGTGATTGTCATCAATATTCATTTATCCCAAGGACAATAAGAGATTGGAACATCCTACCAGTATCCTCCCAGCCACAATGACATCACTAGAAAATCCTGACCACTTCAAAACTGCTATTCAAAATCACCCGAGATAACTGTATGGAAACTTGGACTAACTTTCCCTTATATTAGCACTGCGCACACCCTAGCCTGTTCGTTTTTTTCCCCACATGGGATGTTGAAAAATATTCCTGAAGAAGAAGAAAAAGGCCTTAATCGAAGATTTACCAATTGTGCATTCAGGATTTGAAGTAAATATCAGACAGTGGCAACACTGGGCTTGTGTACAGAGGGTGCACTTCTGGTCTCAGTTCCTCTGCTGCCACCCATGTGTGATTCTAAGGCACAGTAAAGATATTAAAAAATATTATTGATTTACGAACTAGAGTTAATTGATTTTATGTCTTATTTGTGGTTGCACTGCTTCCTACTGTAGCTTGAACTGGACCTACTTTTGAAGGCCACTTTCTCTAAACCTGTAATAGACAGCTCATGATTTCAACTGCCCATGTCCGGAACTGGCTTGGGGTCAGGTCAATCGAGCTCCATCCGTTATGAGGCAGTATTTTATATGTTCAATTGTCTTACATTTGGAACATGACACAAGTTGCGCACACCCTCAAGCATGCGCATTTATGGTACATATTAACACGTAACCTGGTACCTGTAGCAGGCAAGTGTGTGCATATCATGTACCGTACGTTGCTAGCCCAGATAACCTTTGACCTTTTCCATTCATGGAAGGGCTTATTGTGCTATTCTTTAGTAGGGCCTACTGGTCAGATCAGTTTTGTTATATAGAGCAAGAGAAGTTAACCTTAACTCTTATCGTGCTGCAGGCGACATATGTCAACCAGAGGGCGCTCCATAAAACCAAAATTTAAAATGCCCCATCTATGCCGAAAGAGTGCCCTCCATTTGCGTTCCTAGCTTAAATTCTAGAATTTGGTGGCGGTAGACTAGAACAACGTTTTTGGGGGGTAAAATTCCTGTAGCCACTCCTGCAAACCTCTATTGAAGCCACATAGGATCCCTCTTATAAATTCAGCATGATAAGGGTTAAAGGTTGGGAACAGTTCTGCTGAAATGACCACTTGTACCATGATTGCAACAATGTATGTATGCAGGGATGTAGCTACAGTGGTCGGCGCCTCTTAAAGGCATGGGGGCAGTACCAGGGCTTTATGCAGAAATTGTTGATAGGGAGCTCATGTAGACAAATTGACAATGGCATGTTGTTGAGAGGTATTTGAATTTATGGGAAATTATCCCTATATTTTTACCATGATATCATATTATTCAACCTGGTATAATATGACACCAAAATGACCAACTTGAGTACTCAACCATCAATCATGTCCTGATGCTCACTGTACAAATACCACGTACTTGGTACAATTACTACATACTGTACTGGAATTATCGTGTCATCATCTGCTTTGAAAAATACAAATTTTAAACATGACAAATCTACCATACCACTTGCATGAACCAATAACTGTGTTT
>JAODUJ010162406.1:0-10903 GCA_027564615.1 Psolus chitonoides
GCATGAATGAAGAGGGTAACATATGGGCCAAATATTGTGAGGGGGGGGGGGGGTGAGAAGGAGGCGCTGAGAGGTCTTGCTGACGACCTGAAGAGTTATGGTGAGACTCTCAAAGCAATGGGTCATATAAATTAAATTAGCTCCCAATCCACCCTTTTTCCCATCGTAGAGAGATTACCAGTGTACCTAAAGGGTAGATGGGTCAGGAGGGTTAGAGAAATTAGTAAGAATAAGGGCAGGTCCCCTACAATAGATGACCTAATTTCCTTCGTAGATGCTGCTGCTGAGGAAGCAACAGACCCAGTTTACAGCAAACTCACAGTAGGGACAATTTACACAGAAGGTCAAACAGTGGCAAGGAAAGTGCCACGTCATTTGACAAACCCACTAGGGCTACGTACACTGTAACTGCCAGGGATGATCAATGTCTCATGTGTGAAGGAAACATACATTGTTTGCATGTGATACCTTCAAGGCAAAGAAACCTGAGGAAAGGTTTAAGTTTGTTAGTAATGCTAAGTTGTGTTTTAATTGTCTAGGGCCCTATATGTTAGGGAACCGTATGTGCTGTACGTTGAACCCCGGGATAAGACGTCAGTCCATCGCTGAATAACCCCATCCGAAGCTAGTACTATGCATATCCCAGAGGTTGGACTCAGAAGTTCGGATTCAAGCAGCGTCCTCGAAAGTACCCCAAAACATCTTCCACCCGTTTTCACCTCGAATCGAGAGCGGGGCCCTCTTTTTACACTAGTAATATATATGGGGGTGTCAGCACTTTCCCCAAAGATATCTCCATAAATGCTGGAAGGGGTTTGGTCAAAGGTTGTCATAGTAGGAGTAGCGTTTGCCTTTTCATCACTTTGGAAGTTTGCGTGTAGAAGCACTGTATACATTTGGGCGGGGTGGGAGAGGGGGGGGGGGGTAAATTTGTTGTGATCACACGTCCTAGGTGAATTGGTGTTGAACCGCCCTGATGTTCTCCCTCGGGGATAGGGCGAAAATGTCGGAATAGTTTTCGAGCCTTCTTAGGTGGATGAGAGAATCGGTATGATTCGGTACGTGCACTGGGGGTGTCAGGTAATACGATTGGGAATCGTGGGGATCGATGGTCATTTGAGATCAACAGGAGTCAGGCAGTAAAAACCTCCGTCTATTTAGCCTATGTTCCTGTGTCAGGTATCATATTTTAAATCTAAAGGCAAGGAATCACATAGCCCTTGGCTTTTTTGTTCTATAATACTGCTCACTTCATTGGAATCTGTACAGATCTTTTTTTAACGTTTGTCCTGATTTTTTTAATTGTTTTAAATTTTCAATTTGAGGATGCCGGACAGAGGACGAACCTATACGAGGCGATATTGAGATTTCTTGGAGGTTTCTTTATGGCATTTTTGGGCCCTAAGCTGATAAGCTCATACCTCTAAGTAAAAAGACCGGCATCTCAACCGTGATGACTTAAACTGGCCATCTTCATCAAAGATGGGAGAGCGGTGGTACTGCCCGGGCGAAGTGTAAGCACTTCTACCAGTCTACCACCTAGATTTTCCCCATTCCAACTTGTTAACGCTGAGCACCAAGCAAGGCGGCAGTAGATACCAATGTTCAGGTCTCTGGCTAATTGACCCAGCCTGGGAATCGAACCGGGACGAGGCGGATGCTCTAACCAATATGCCAGTGTATGTTTCCGATGTTAACATGGCTAAATGAGGCGTCTGGAACCAATTGTCGTTTCTGGATATCGTTGAAATGGTAAAAATACTCGTTTCGAGCTAATATGTAGAAACGACAAATAAAAGTCTTCCCATGCAGTCACGTTATTGAATGATAGTGTGTTGTCTAGTAGTACCTCTGCATGGGACCACACGGAGCTCGCCACTTGCGGTGCTGCCGCCTTTCTCGAGCACCTGACGAGTCAGGACTTCCTTTAATTCGGTTACGTAATATATGTATGCGCAGACAAAAGTATCAAATTTTCACTGTTACAGGCATCAGGCGTCTGGAACTATATTGTCGTTCCTCGATACAGTTGAAAATAGTGAAAATTCTTGTTTTTAGGCCTATATAGTAGGGTCATTTTTGGAGAATCCATGACCATTTGTTCTACCTTTGTTTCTCAGTAGATTTGGTTATTAGAACCATTTTAGAAGATAATTAGCTCATTTCCACCTATGGAGAGTGTCTGAAAAGTTTGCTAATATTAAAAATGCCTGCCATCCTATAGGTGGTGAAAATTGAAAAATATTCCAATCCTTTCAAAAAGTATACCAAATTACTTGTCTGGTCATCATAAGCAATTCAAAAATGTATAGATCGCCCTATCTCCAAACTTATTGAGCTAGGTACAGACACATGACTGCAGGAAAGGGTCAAATTTATCATTATGGTCAAGCTTGTTCAATTTTAATGATTTTGGTGCGCCGCAATAGTATGAACTTTGGCATAACATTTCATCTTGGTGTGATAAAACGTACTTTCAACAAAGTTGAATCACCGGTCACATGGTGGGATGAGGGAATCAACTGAAAATCAGTTTAACTGTTCAAGTCGTCGATCGTAGTCGAAAGAAAATAGGACACTGTTCTATTCCGAGCAACTTTTTATGATTAACTGAAGTTGAGCGATTTTGGTTGAAAGTTGAATCGCTTCAAGTTGTTGAATTGCGTATATGGGATCCGCGGCATCCAGTCTGGGATCCAGTCACCTACATTTCGCTGGGGCAGGTCTTTTTTCTTTTCTCGCGTTCCTCACCTTTCAGACTTCCCGCTGGGGTGACATCAAACCGATCACCAACGAAGTGGATACAGTCACAGTTGTCCGGCATACTGCTGATGAGCTGCGTTACGTACTTTTCTTGCAGTTCAGGAAAGATGCTGCTCCCAGGATGTTGGTGACGCTGGATGAATGCCGTGGCATCTACTACCATTACAGCAGGCATGTCGGACGGTGACAGTCCGTCCTGTTGCCTCCATGAGTTGCCCAGCGATGTCTTAATTGCAGCCAGGCCCAAGTGGTTGGCCTTGTTTCTTTTAGGCATGGCATAGCCTTGGTTGAGAGATGGATCTGGCTCAAACAGGGAGGCTAGACAGCTCGTCATGACTGAAGACATCCACCCTCTTGTCGTTATCCAAGTCCTGCATGACGTACAAGCTTCGCACAACTGCACTCTCTTCCTCGTAGACCTTCTTGACCTTGTGTGTCATGGACAATGACATCTTTGACTTTGTTGCAAATGTGTCGAGTTTTATTGATGTTACTTTCTCACTGCCTGTTTCTCTTGCTGCAGCCAGTGCCTCCAGTCCTTTCTCACGAGCGCTCACCAGGTCTTTGTGTCTGTGTGGCCTCTCGAGATATTCATCAGCTCCTGTCCGTCAATTTGAATGGATTGATCATCCCGTTGTTGACGACATCTGTCATTTTCATTACACTCTATGCTCCTTTGTAACTTGGGTGTTGGAGTTCTTGTGGTGCTTTGTGT
This sequence comes from Psolus chitonoides, assembly GCA_027564615.1. Taxonomy (NCBI): domain Eukaryota; kingdom Metazoa; phylum Echinodermata; class Holothuroidea; order Dendrochirotida; family Psolidae; genus Psolus; species Psolus chitonoides. Next base: position 3,479 of record JAODUJ010162406.1, read on the forward strand.
TATCCAGATCCAAATGTGTCATGGCCTTTGTCACCTCTGACACTGCTGTCAGAACTGGAAGAATATTTCTCCATGGCTGCTGGCTGCTGACTCATGTCAGTAAAAAGTTTCGTCTCGGCATCACGGTTGTAGGTCTTCTCCGGTGCAATGTCTGTCCAGACACCATTGAATCGACCTTCTGTTTGACGTACAGTGAACTGTCCATCTTTGAATGCCTGGAATATGTTTGGAGCCAGTGTAGGTAGGCCTCTCATTGCTTCTATATAGGTATTGGGGTAAGCAAGGATACATACTTGTAGTGGCAAGCAGCTAATACTCTAGGTATGACATATTTTCTACTTCAGCTAGGTGTCAGTGTCTCCCACAGGCCTGTACACTCAGCATGAATATACCGTTTCAGGATCGTCACCATGTCCGTGTACATCAGCCAAAGCTTCGTGGTTGGTGATGTGCATACCTTGTCAAACTCAGTCATCAGTTGTGACCCCTCTTTCGGTTGGTTAGTTGCATTAGCGTATGCAAAAGATGCATTTTCTATATTCTCTTCTGACAGGGCGTTTATATCTGGATATTGTGGGCAAGCAGTGACATGCATTCCAGTTCCTCCTCTTCATCGATCAACCACCTGGCAAATGCTTACCAATACAAGGCAAACATGGCTGCATGAACCATAGTGTGTGCATGGTAGTCCTTCTCAGAGATGATCTTGTTTGCTGTTCCTCCCTGACAGACATCAGCTTCCACCATGATGTCTTCGATTCCGGTAGCCTGCGTAAAATGTCCGATGGCTCCCAGGAAGTTTTGCGCAATTTCAAAGCCACCCATGCGCAATATAAGTTTGGTATACTTCTGTGACTTCTTCTTCTGCAGACCCAGAACTACTTCATAGATTGCTTGTTGCTTGGTCAAACGTAATGATGGTGGAGTCTTGGCTCTGTTTTCTTGACACACCTACGAGGTACTGAACTGACTGTTTAACTACATCTGGGTGCGTTGGTGACTTGGGAAAATAGGACCCTAACTGATCACGGTTGCTGGAGAGGCACCTGGGATGAGAAAGGCCTGAAATCAACTCCATATTCCATGAGCAGTGCAGATTGGGTTCAGATCGTCCAAGAGAACAGTCGGGCTGATATACACCAAATGCCACACGATGCCCAGGTTGTCCATGGGTTCTGCCACGACGCACAGGTAGCTTGGGCTCCGTTTCAACTACATGCAGGGACCGACTCTTTTGGTGATCTTTGAGACTCAGGTGTCTCTCCTTGGTGTGAAATGGCTGAGAAAATTTCGGAGAAGATTGATGGCTTTTCAGCAGAGATACACTAGCTATTGGTGTGGGATTTTCTTCCAAATCCTTTTTCTTTTCTATTTTTATGAACGAGCGCCATACAATTTTATTCACTTCCCTGGAGGAATTGAATGGGCCTTATTAGCCTCTCTGCCGTGGCAAGTTCAACAGGGTCTTGCGTCGTAAAACGGTAGTTTGGCAATTGCTCGGCGGGTTCCTTTGGGCCGTCCCTGGTTACACAATCAATTTACGACGTACAGCTGAGTGTCAAATCAAAATTACCTGCCAATGGGTATACAAATCCCGGGGAAGGATCCCCAAACTCTAACGAACTCAGTTCACCTCACGCAATTTTCAAAAAAATTGGACTGACTAAAATGTTTGCTGAAAAGAATGACACATATTTTGGGTGATATCGGAACTACTATGAGCGTTGTCCAGTATCCAGTTCAAGGTTCAAGCCAAAGCCTATCACGGTAAAATAATATAATAACTAGCCAACATTGATATCGAACACGATCACGGAACCGATACTAATGATCTACAGTAACTGTGCAGGACTGCTGTCATTATAAAACACACAATAGGCTAACATTGGATGGATAAATGTTCAGTTTATAATGCTGATTAATGAAGTGACCCACCTGAAACATCAAGATGAATGGCAGCTGTGATGAAGAATTATCTTTTAAGGTTGCCCTAATTCGGCACTGTCAAGATGATGATGAATTATTAATACTTAGTAGAAACATTTCCGAGGTGAAATCATTACATATCGAAAACATAATATAGTGACAAATGACGGCTGTGGAAAGAACTTGCTCGCATGGAATGCCGAATATATAAAATGCTCGTCTGTGTCGTTAATTAACATTCGGGTACTACAAGGTAAAGACGAAAACTGTCAAAACTTCCCAAGAGTAGGGTTCGCAAATATCGGGTCAGAATGATTCCAGATCATTTGGAAAGGTTCTGTAAGTGCATTCCTCAACTTGATCTAGTTAACACACGTGTTTTGTGTATCTGTGATGCATTTATTGGCATACTAAACCACGAACTTTTGATTTTGCAAGAAAATGTTTGCGGTCAAAAAATGAAATGCAAAAATGTCCATGTTTTTTTTGCAAGGTTTCCGGTAAGGCAGTCTACTTATTCAGCTGACCTTAAGGTACAAACTAAAAGAAAAAATACAAAAGTATAGATGCCATATCATATAGTCCGGCAGCCAAGGGTCAAATTTTCACCTGACCTCTCATTCTCTGATATAGTTTTTTTTTCTCTGCTGATTATTCATCTTTGGGGTATATGTAATGAGATCTAGGGTAGTGTGGACCGATCATTGTTGAGCAATTAAATATTCAAGATGGCGTTCAAGATGGCGTCCAAGATCGCGGCCGTGAAAGACTAAAAATCGAAAAGTCATTATATTTTGTTACTGCTTTCTGCCATAAAGCACTGTTTTTTTGGCTAAGATATATGTTTTGGGTTCCAATTAATTTAATATAAAGGATTTGAGAATTAGCCTATGGGATGTACCGTTGCTATGGTAACTAGCAACATGGCAACAAAAAGGTGGTAAAATGCGGTAAATGGTGACTTCGGTCTTTGAAAAAATTCCACCAATCCAAACAAATTGGACTATGGCATTTCCAGGCCTCTCATATGTGTAATAATTCCATTTAGGGACCTACAGCCATATTCCTCCATGGGTTGAAAAGTATTGGATGTACCGTTGCTGTGGTAACTAGAAATATGGGTGCCATTATCCGGTAAAAGGCAGTTAAAATGGCAAAACTACCACACCGTCCAAGATAATACGACTAGAACATTTTGTTTATTTCCTAGAATAGAAAGATGGATACATTTAGATTTTCTGTTACCATGGTAAACCCCTAAATAGCTTCCGAAGCGATCGTTTTGATAGCCGACACTAAACAAACTGTCATCATGGGTGAACAATATTGAGCTGTATTATTTGTTGCTACTGTAGATATTGTCAATTAGATTAGGGCCATACAAGAGTTCCACAGGAAATGCAATCAGATTTACCACAGAGATTGCAAAGAATATCAAAAATGGAATTGCATTGAGTATGGCATAGATTACATTACAGAGGAGTCAATATGAAGCTACAAACATCTTAGCCTTCGTTGTCTGCGCAAGTTCAAGATTTGCAGACATTTCAGTTTAGAGTGGTGTCGCAAAATTAATGTTCTGACACAATGTGTCAGTGGGTACTTGCAGATGAATACAGAAGTGTATACGTCCCCGGGTGCAGTTGAGAGACATCTACAGAAGTAATTTTCCTCATCGCCGTCTTCTGCCCGTAGAGCCTGCTTTGTTCTTTCGTTGAACCAACCCTGGCTACCCTGACATGCACAGACTATTGAGCAGGTAAGGTTTGCACTGTTGCAACCACATCTTTGTGTTTTGCAAGGCATTTCACTACTGCAAGAACATCTGACGAGTTTCAGTAAATAACCTGGTGCTAGGGGGATATCATTTGGAAGAGTTGTTGGGAGAAATGTTTCAGAGCCAATTTCCCGTGACCATCTAAATGCTGTTGGATCCATTCTCGGTAGATCTGGTTTCAGTGCATTCTTCCAGTTTCTAGTTTTGGTGCACAAGTCATACTCCGGCCTATTTGCTTGCCCACATTCTCTGTCGCGCCACTGTCCATGACTTACATTTGGTCTGGCCATAACAGGCAAGAATGAATGGTGTTGCCTGGGAGGTTACCCCCGAAAAAACGCGACTCGTGTAACTTAGGGAATGAACACCAGCCCTCAGGACACTGAGTGTCACAGCCTTTCCAATTCCGAAGTATGTTGCCCGTGTATCGCAACCAGTGAGTCCATGTGCTGCTAACAGGTCTGGAATGATTTCACGATGCTGTTGAACGGTTGCATTGATATCAATCTCTGTACGACCATGAATTGGTGAAGCCATCAAGACAGGTTGAAGCTGGTATGTCACCTTTGCAACATAAGTGAAGTAGAAGAACAAAGATGTCAGTGTCGTCTGCAACCACAAGCACTTTCGTTGCCTTAACCACTGCCACTTGCTGAACAATCATCATATCCGCCTCCTCCTGAGTTGTTTTCATGTCCTGGCGCTTGATGATGACACCTCCATTAATCTCCACTAGCACAGGGTCACTTCCAGTGAGAACGAGCTTGTGTTGTGTGAAGACATCTTTGTGGGAGGCTATGTCCTCGCACGTAAGGTCGATGAGTTGCATCTTGCTTCTTGTGACAGTCAGCATGACCTTCTGTGGTGGTAGACCAATGGTGCACCGCGGCATGGAATACATCCTGCTTGCTCTTTTGTCTTGTCCTTGCCTTGTGCTGTCTTTCGTGCTGTCTGATTTGTATCTGAAAGTATAGAATTGTTATATTTGGGGTTATTCGCAGATATATAAACAACATCCATTTTATTCGCAGCACAAAAGGTGTGTGTCTCTGAAAGTTGTCTCATTTGTGACTGAGTGCAGACTTAAGATTAACTGAATGCTACCACTTTCTGTCAGATAGATGTAATGCATTCACAAGAATAGTACATTCATATCAATTTATTTGTGATTATATATACAATAGGCCTACATGCTTGAATCCGTTATTCATAAACATCACAATAGCGTTGATTTGAATTGACTCACCTGTCAAATACACGATATACGTCAGTCTTCTTTAGGCGTCCCTGGATGTGATTGCCGAATCGGTCGAGGAAATCTTGCACTGTGCCAGCTCCCGGCCACGGTACTACCCATAGTATAGCACAACCATCGAGGAAAGTTGCCTCCACATCCTTCTCAGAATTTCTGCTTGATACCTCCACTATGATGGCATTCTTGAGGTTGGCCTTTGTTTTTGCCTCACGCATCTAAACAACTGCATGCTATGATGCTGTCAGCATCTAGGGTTCGTGGGCCAAACTGCAGTCCCATGGCTCTGGCATAGATCGTCTCAGTGTCATGAACTTTGATCTCACCTACTTTGAGGTGTTTCCCGGTGATTGCCATTGTATTCACTGTCTTTGTTATGGTATTATAAAAGCCACCAGGCCAGCTTTTCTCAAACATCTTCATTTGGTTTTTACCCATAGTGGGGGCATTATTGACATTTACTTATGGGTGGATTTACAACCTCTCCAGTCATCACATTGACTAGTCCATTTGGTGCTGCTCAGGATCTAGCGGATCTATGCTGAGTTCTACTCTCTCACGCAGCGCATTCCTGGCCCTGGCATCGGCCTTGATTCTGACTGGCATCTCTTCCTTGTGGTAGGTCTGGGCTCGAGGACCTTCCCAGTCCCTCATTTGGTTCAAGTAATTAATGATGACATTGCATGTATGTGGACTATATGCCCAGGTGTTCAGGGTTTCTGGTTTCAACGTGATCCCCACTATACCTATGCGCCCGTGTCTATATTGCATGAAGGTAGTTTCAATGGACATATCAGTCCATATGCCATTGAAAAATCCAGATGTGGGATGCATTGTGTGCTCTCTGGCCATGAAGTGTTTGCAGACTCCACTGGGAAGGCGTTCCATAGTACGAAGGTAGTAGAGGGCATATCGGACATTGTAGCTACATATTGACTTCTCTGTAATGTAATCTATGCCGTTCTCAATGCAATTCCATTTTTGATATTCTTTGCAATCTCTGTGGTACATCTGATTGCATTTCTCTTGTATGACCCTAATTGACAATATCTAACGTAGGAACAAATCATACAGCTCAATATTGTTCACTCTTGATGTTATGACAGTTTGTTTAGTGTCGGTCATCAAAACGGTCGTTTCGGAAGCTATTTAAGGGGGTTACTATGGTAACAGGAAAGCTGAACTTACCCATTTTTTTATCGTTCTAGTCGTATTATCTTGGACGGTGTGGCAGTTTTGCCATTTTAACTGCCTTTTACCGGATAATGGCACCTATATTTCTAGTTACCATAGCAACAGTACATCCAATACTTTTCAACCCATTGAGGAATATGGCTGTAGGGCCCAAAATAGGCAAAAAAATCATTGCTTTATGGCAGAAGGCAGGGAAATAAAATGACTTTTTGAGTCCTTCGCGGCCGCCATCTTGAACGCCATCTTGGACGCCATCTTGGACGCCATCTTGGATATTTAATTGCTCAACAATGATTGGTCCACACCACCCTAGATCTCATTACATATACCCTAAAGATGAATAATCAGCAGAAAAAACTATATCAGAGGATTAGGGGGCCCCCCCCCCCCCCCCCCCTCGGCTGCCGGACTATCAGGTCCAACCTTTGTTAACCCATTACCTACCAACTGGTCAATTTCTGACCGATTTGGAGAACATTTTTGTTAATTTTGTTTTACGATAACCCAATCGAAAATCGAAAAATCGAAAATGTAGTAACCTTGACTTAATCTCGAATTTCACGCTTTAGTGACCTCATTTAAAAGAAAAATATCAGGCCTTCATATAAACCAATAATCGCTCTATAACTTGTTCTAACTTTCCCACAAGTCTCCTGAGTTGATTTGCAGGCTTACAACTCTATATCTTTCGGGGTTAGAAAGTTATCAGAAAAATAAGTCGAAAAAACCCTGATTTGGTCACATTTTGACACAATTTTGGAGGTTTTGGGGAAAATCTATGATTTCCAAAGGCAATGGCCTAGGCCTCTGATTTGTAGCTCAAAATACACCCAAGAACATTCCCCACGTAAAATATATTTTTGTTTTGGTATAGCGACCTCACAGGGAAAATCCTGAGCAAGTATTTCGACATTCCCATGGTCGTGTCGGCGCCATTTTGTTTTACACACTAAGTCAATAGGCGTTATCAGAGGTAGACCAACTAGGTAAATTGAAAACAATAATGATTTACAACCTAGATAATAGTAATTTAAGATTATTAATGAGTTCTAGGATGTTTTAGGAATATCCTGGAACTATTTTTAGGCCTCCGAACATAAATTGTAGGTGAAATTTTCGTCTTGGGAAGATAGGTCCAAGTTTGGTCTAGGCCTAGCTTTTCCTTAACTGTGTAAATCCCATCGACATTGAAAATAGCCTATTTTGCCCCATAAATCACCGTACAAAAATTTGAAGAAATTAGGGATGCCATTTTTTGCCCATTTCTATCTTATGA
>JAODUJ010162517.1:0-10902 GCA_027564615.1 Psolus chitonoides
ATCAGTTCCTATGAATGCATTTAAGCGCGAAGAGAGAGGGGTGGGGCTCTCCTGGGGCGACTATTCATAGCGGATCGCTGGAGCACTGGTGACGGCGGCTTCCTCCGGTATGTGGGCCCCAGGTACCAGCAGGGCCAGGGCCCCAACATAGGAGAGGCTAGGTTTTTTTCTGCGGTGAAGAGGGACATGTGAGGAGCTTTTCGCATTGTGTAGGCCTATGTTGCACGTTGGGATCGGCTAATGTACCGAATACTTTGTCTTTAAGGTGGGCCCAGACTGTGTCCCGGGCCCATCAAAATAGAACTGTTTGAGAAACAAAAAGCGGGGTTAGGTAGCTTTGTTGAGTCTGTCGCAAGTTGGGATGTGCAAAAGTGCCGGCAATAGCGGTTTTGTCCTGTGCGTGGGCGCAGGCAGCGGCTTTGATCACAGGGGAGGGGTTAGGCCCGAAAAAGGCATTCATTCGGCTGGCCCCCTTTGAACATCTACCCGGACCCATGTGCGGCATAGAGTAGTGGTATAGTCAGTCTCTGCGTGTAGTGGACTCAGCGCAAGGATTTGTGTCATCGTCTGTCTCCACTTTGGCCGATATATTTTGGACCCGGGCCACTTTTGGAGTTGCTGTTTGGGCCTTTGTAAGGCATATGACTGCTGTCGTTGGTATGTGTGTGGGTCCCAGTGTGTGGTTTTTGTGGGTCTCAATGTGTGGTGGACCTGACGCAGGGGGTCTTGTCCTGTCTCTCCTCGCTTGGGTGGGCCATTTCTTGTGGGCCCTTCTGGGCGGCTGTCTAGACCCGTGTGCGAGGTAGGGTATCTGCCGTTGGTGTTTTTGTGGGTACCAATGTGTTGCTTTTGTAGGTCTTAGTATGTGGTGGACTTGGCGCGAGGGGAGTCGTGTCCGTGTCTCTCCTTGCTTGCGTGAGCTCATTTCTTCTTGGCCCTTAGGGGCTGCTGTCTGGCCCGTGTCTTCGGTGTTTTAGTGCTGCAATATAAATGACTGACTGTTCTCAGTTCGTTATGTCATTTTGTCTTTTCACTCACTGGCGTCAATTGACTATAACCTTTCGTCGCAATGGGTACTCTTTCGTCGCAATGGGCAGCAATTCAATTTATTAGATCTTGGCCCACATTTAAACGGACTGGCAAACCACAATTTCGCAATCTGAAGAATTAGTTTACTAATTTTTCACGTGATTGTTACTAATTTGTGTACAAAGCCTATGGCAACGATGCTTCGGAGTTCCTAAACTGACGTCCTATATTGAATTGACTAAGTTGGCATTTTTCACTCGGGAATCTACGGATGCCTTTGAGATCGCGTGATAAAAATGCTCATTTCTCAAGAATGAACCACTTTTGAAAAAACAACAGTGAGATGTTGTCCTTGGGTTGCTGATACGCCGATTTAGAGATTTTCATGAACCCATTTCATGCCATCTTTAAAGAAAGAAGTCTATTACTTTTAGTGCCTAATATACGGGGGAATAAACCTAAATTTAAAATATTTCACCTTCGCTTCAGATCAGTGGCGTAGCCACTGTGGGGAGTCGGATAACAGAGTGCCCCACCTGACAAAAAAATCGAACAGGAAAGTTGGGAAGGCAAAGTAAAGAAAAGGGGGAAAGGAGTTAAAAAGGAAAAGAGAAAGGAGAAAAATGAATAAGAACACAGTACAACAACAAAAACAAGGGCCCATGCAGGCGGGCCTCACATTCACACAGTTGCCCAGTCCAAGCCCAGTTGATAGGGCAGGGTAGATATAAAATGACATAAAAAGAATATAAACAGATTTCCTGGTGAGCATCATTTTACCCGCTTTTATCGCTTCTACCGGCAAATAAAAGGCGGATAGTGTCACTCTCGTGCTCCGCTATCTAGAGAACACCCTCGTGCTCCGCTATCGCCAATACAGAATATTTCTGTTGTATATTTCTATGCGGGGAGTATATGATTAAAGAGCTAATGAAATGGAACAATAAATTGATCTCAACTAGTTCTTATGTATGTAATGAACCTTTTGCCACCATTCATTTTCATGGCAAATATTTTATACTCGAGAAATATGAAGAAAACAAAAATCGCGGTTTCCGTAGACGCGGAAGGGAAAAAACCGAAAAACTACGATGACGTCACAGACGGAACGGTATTCCCTCGACATAGAGTAAACACAATACAGACATGTACGGTGTTGCTGTACATTCATCAAGTCATCTCCAAATTCTTCCGATTCCGAGCAAAATAATCTACATCTATAGAATGCTTCTTCAAGTTTTGTCTCTCAAGCTGCTGCTTGGCCCATGTACATGAGTATGTTGCTGTCGTGTTTATTCTCTGTTAATCCCAATGTGTAATAGACTTAACGCAACAAGTTCCATCCTTGTCTCTCTTCACTTGAATAAATTCAGGAATAAATTCATGTTCTGGTCCGGACCCTCTTAGAGCTGCTGTCTGGACCCATTTAGGCCTACAGGATAGAGGTGCCCGGGCGCTTTCAAAACTGCTGTCTGAGCCAATGTACGGGATTAAGTTGCTGTCATTGAGTGGCACCTTTGTAAATCTCAATGTATAATAGACCCAACGTAAAAATTTGTATCCATGTCTCTCTTGCACTCGAATAAAATATTTGTTTGCGCCCGAGCGCAGGCCCTTTTGAAGTTCCTGCCTTGGCCCATTTACGTAATCAAGTTGCTGTGATTGGTATTTTGTATATTTCCGTGACGTCATCAGGACGGATTTCAGTTTCGACATTGTTAAGCTCTTGGCTAATAAACATTATGTAGATATGACCAAGTTTCTATTTTATCATAATTTACTACACCAATATCAATGTGAAGCTAAACATTGAGTAGAATGCAAAATTGGGTAGAAAATAATTCATTTCATGAGCTGTCTTAATACTAGCCCAGTCATGCGGAGTGAGGGTAAACCTGTTAAAATGAAGCTTCCACTCGATACAAGCTCTAGGGGGCCAATAATGTCAGCAATTAACCATGAGTAAACTGAACGAGACAGATTACGAGTTGGCCCATTTAGGTGGTCAGTGTTGTTATGACCAGTCATGATGCTGACTAGTATAGTGCTCCATGACTTAGGGACAGCATTTCATAAAATATAGTGAAAAGATCATTAATAACATTGTATTTGTTAATAAACCTCTCATATGACATTTTCCTTCCATTACATTTTATGTTTTTCAAAATGGCAGACAGCCGCCATCTTGGATTTAGAGGTCAGGATGATACCGAAACCCCACAATAATGGATTGACCATACCAGAAATAGCTGTAATTTACACTTTATTCATCATTGCAGTCAGTGGCGTATCCAGGGCCAGGGGGACAAAATTCCATCGATGGTGTAAAATATACTGATAGCGATTGCAAAGCGTGTAAAATGATGTACACTTCAGGGTGATACAATAAGACACGTATAGAGGTCGTGTTGAAGCCAGGATGTTGATGTAGCCTATTCTGTTTATCAAGAAGAATGAGTGAAAACGGGTGAAAAATTGGCAAAGAACGCACGCGACGCGCGCGCGAAAACATCATTGATAGTCAGCTACCATTCCTGCCAAATGCGCAAAAGACTACCCCAGCAATAACATAGTCAGTGCGAAAGATTGTGGCAACGAGCTACCATGGCAGTGAAATGCGCAAAATATTGGGACAGTAACAATGTAGCAAGCGCAATTGTTTTGTCACGTCTGGTTACCACGCATGTCAAACGTGCAATGATAATACAGCTATTGCTCGCAAAATGTTCGTGGTAGCCAGCTATCATGCATGCCAAATGCAGAAAATACTACTACGGCAATAACACAGCCAGTGCGCACGGGGTGCGCGAAAAATTGTGGCAGCCAGCTATACCATGGAAGTTTATTGCAAAAAAATTATATGACTGATAACGTAGCTAGTGCGAGCGCGAACATTTGTTGTCACGTCTGGTTGTCATACATGCCAAATGCGCCCAAAAATTACCATAGCAACAAAGTAGCCAGTGCGAAAAATGTGTGGCAACCAGCTACCATGCTCGCAAAATGGGCAAATTAATATGGTATCAACACAACAGCTAGTGCGCGCGAAAAATCGGTAGGTCCAGTTACCATAGGCCTACATGCAAAATAAACGAAAAACTAACAAAACAGTACAATTCTTGTAGTAATCTTGCGTATGAAATGCGCAAAAAGATATCACAGTGCATACTGAAACCATATTTTGGTACTATTTCTTATACAAAACAATCCTTTTGCTATGAAAGCTTTTCAGTTTCATGCTGAAAATGAACAGGGTAGACTATGACACTGTTGATGGCCTTCCAACCGCACGAGAAGGGCACATATTTTCTAGGTGATTCAAAGGTGAAGATAGAAATGGGCTTTTAACTAAACTGACTTTCAGTGTTCCAATAATACAAAACAAAACCTCATGTGCAGCTTTTACAAATGAGCAGCGTTGGATACGCCACTGATATTTCCAGTGCATCTGGTGCTAGTTAAATTACATTTTGTTTTTTAAGATGGCGGTCGGTGGCCATTTTGGATTTCCCCTCTCGTGGAGTTTTCCCAAACTTTTGGGAGGGGCATATGAGCTTCGTTTTGTAATACCCCAGAGTACCAGAATCCACTCTCAAATCAACCTTCGCTCTCCATGGTGATGGCCACGGGACCTCAAAATATGACCCTACTATGATGGAGAAAGTCGATAGCCCTACATGTATTTTTGTTTTTGTAAGGCAGGTGTTGCAAATTTAGACTTTTGGAGCTGCCATTTACATGTACTTGTCTCCTGGACATAGAACAGTTTATCTTTTTGGGAATTCTTTTTCGGTTGTAATCTGATTGACGATCATCCCATGAATTCTATTGTTTTTCATTGTAAATATTCTCTTTTCAGTTGTCTTATATCTCAAATCTTGAATCATATACTCCAAACAAATCCCCGCTTGTCCAAGGAGTTTTGTGCTGTGCCGACGTGTGGAACAATGTGCCCAACAACTACAATAGGTGCAAGTAAAACCAGGGAAGCACATAAAGAGCAGACTGCATTCTCCCCAGCACTGGTAATGCCAGATGCTGGAACTGGTGAACAGATGGAGCAGTCACCAAGGCCGTAGGCAAACTATTCCAAACAGGAATAACACGCACGAAAAAAGAGTATGTATAGGAGTTTACCCTTGCCTGGAAGGTTTGATACCCACATTTGTTTACAGTTCTACCTGGCCTATATGAACTTATAACACAACTCGGAAAAGAAATATTAACTAACCCATACCAAATTTTATAAAACATTGAAAACTGTGGAGAGAGAATCCCACTGGAGATTTTGAAGCATCTCAGTAACACTAGCTGTTCTGTCAAAGTTATTTATGACAAAACGAGCTGTTTGGCGCTGAATAGACTCTAGAGAATTTATTTGACCACTGGCATATGGATTCCATGCTGCTACCGCAAACTCTAACTTGAGACGCACCGAGACTTCATAAGCACGCTCCTTGGAGCAAGATGAACGATTTCTCCTGAGAACACCTAAGGTGCTACGAGCGCTGGAAGTGATATTTTGCACATGTTCTTTCCAGTCGAGGTGTTTATTGATTGTAATTCCCAAGTATTTGTGCTTAGACGTTTGCACAATGCTCTGACTATCAATACTGTACTATATGTGTGTGTTTTATAGGCTCAGATTAGGGGTTACTTGGAAAAATCCACATTTTGAAGCATTGAAACTCATTTGCTACAGATCGGCCCAATAGGGGACATTCTCCAGCCGACTGCGCATGTGCTGAAGCCGGTAGTATGACACGTATGTAACCTCAGAGACTGAATCCACACTGGCAATGTTATTTTGTTTTGATGCGCATGATAGTCTGTGACGTCACGAACTACCTCTAGAAAATTTTGCTGGAGAATACCCCCCTATTGAAGACTCTGAAGATCCTTTTGTAGTTTAAACTGAGCATTACTGATTTTAATTTCTCTATATAAAATACTGTCATCGGCGAACAACATTAGTCTCCTTTATAGTAGTCAGTAACATTGCTGGATTCAATGTACATTCTTGTTTCCATTCTAACAAAAATGCATCTTGTATGATTTACAGTAAGAGATTCAATCTGAAGTTTTCTTAGCCAATTTCGTATTACAGCAATTACCAGCCTTTTGGTGAATAGAAGCATCCTTGAATCTCATTGGGTTCTTTCTTCTATCGATTACATGTTGTTTAATCATACAAACAAAGCAAAATCATAATTGCAAAATATAATGTGCATGTGAAAAATTGTTTGAACATGAATTGTTTAGTTTAGTTATCTACGGGTTCAGGAAGCCAACTATGGCTCATCAAGGAACCCTGGAGCCAAGTGTGATCATGGATAAACACCGGGAATAACTCGCCTTCTCTATTCAAACAATGTTCAGAGGGTAACGAGACAAGCATGTAACCATACAATCCCATCCTGCTCCCGGGACCACCGTTTAACACCTCCATCCGACGAACGTGAGTGGGAATCTCAGCCTTTAGCCATATTCCTAAATGCTGAGAGAGGTAGCAACCTGACCATCACCACTGCAGGACAGCCGTTCCGAACCTAACTAATAATCCCAATGTTTCCCGAATAAATTGCTCTCCCCCTACAACGAAATCATCAACAACTGCAGTACAGCTTTTTTGATGAAACAAGAAATTTGCAAAAACCATCAACAATTGCAGAACAGCTTTTTGACGAGCAAGCAGACACCGAGTGGGATTTGCAGCTGGGACCCTTTAGTGTAACTGAAACAATTCCTGTATGGCCCTTCGTTCGAATGAAATAAAATATCAGTACTCTTTCAATTATATACGAGATCGCAGTACTCTTTTAATTACATGTGTGATCTATATGTTTATATCAAATTCGATAAAAATGATGCGAGATTTATATATTTTTTGGTATTCTCTTCAATAAGATATTGCAATTTGTAAGATGTGTGAAAATTTTCAATTACAGTAAAATTAAAGGACTAAAATGACTTGGAAATTTGTACTAATAAAGTGGAATACAAACCGTCTGTGTTAAGAAATTATTTCAATCATGAACTCGTGTCATCTCTCCACTCAAAAATATTTTACAGAAAACTGTCATGTTCAACTGCAGTTTGAAACCATGTGACTGGTAATTATTTCAAGCACCTCTGCTGAGGGTGCACACCACAACTGGGATTGAATTACTCCACCAATTTCCTCCTTCAGGGAAAGTCCCTGATTTTTTGGGTTGATTACTTATCCCTCCGTTGCCAAAGGCGAACGCAATCTATGAAGTCAGGATGTTGTATGTCTATATATGGATGTATGTCTGTACAAAGGTCAACTGAAAAGGCAAATGTCTAGAAAGCTTCTTTCTGCTTGGCATAAACGTCACCCACAGAGGCGGAAATAATAATGATATATAACATTAATATAGCGCAAAATACGATAGGAATACTATTTCTAAGCGCTTGCTCAAGAACAACACAAAACAAAATACAAATATGAAAAAATATGGAACAGAATGAACAGGAAAACTACCCAAACAGTCAATTGAATAAGTAAGTTTTGAGTCGTGATTTAAACAGTTCTACATATGGGGAGTCACGGATGTGGTACGGGAGGTTGTTCCACAGTTTGGGAGCTGCAACTGCAAAAGCCCGGTCTCCATAGGTAGAAGTTTTAACACGAGGTTCAGATTTCAGAATAAGACGACTAGATGAACGGAGAGTGCTATTTGTAGTCGGAGTGATGATATCAGAGAGTATAAGCTGGAGCATGAACATGGATGGACTTGTAAGTCAATAACAGCATTTCGAAATGAATACGGTCCCTGACAGAGAGCCAGCCAAGATCACGTAGAACAGGGGAGATGTGTTCACTGCGCTTTGTATTGGTAACAAGTCTTGCGGCTGAGTTCTGAACTCTTTGTAGAGACGACAACAGGGTGTCAGGCAAACCATACAACAGAGAGTTGTTACAGTCGAGGCGGGAAGAGACAAATGCATGAACCAAACGTTCTGTGGATTTTTTGTCTAAATACTTGCGTATTTGGCCGATCTTGTAAATCCCGTAAAAAGCACTACGACATATGTTGGAGATGTGTTCCTTCAGTTGAAATGTGTCATCAAGTTGGACACCCGGATTTCTCGCAGAACGTGTAACAGCGATATTCGAACCACCAATATTTACATGTGGAAGCATTGATATATCACGGAAATTACGGAATTACATAGTTTTCGTATTTACTTCAAATGAAAGTGTCCTTGCATTATCAGTAAAAGTTTTAGTTCGTAGTTTTTCCATCAGAGAAAGGTAAGAACTACACACTAAAGGTGGTAAAAGTGTTAAAAGTGTAAACGTTCTCAAAATTTGTTATGTAGATCACAATTTCTCTCAAGAAGTATTCATCTAAAATTGCAAAACAATACATTATATGTTTTATGTAGGCTACTATTTTTCCCCATTTATTGAAAAGAAAACGCCTGTATGCCAAGCAACATTTAGCTCGCTTCCATTTGTTAATATTTGACTGCTCGACCGAAAATTCTCTTCTAGATCCACACTGACATACGTACTAATTATTTTCATTTGTTTCGTTTATTCGCACAGTGATTGCGTCACCACCGTATCCTGTTATTGATAATTGTGGTCAAGGAAACGATGTTTGCTTAACAGAATTCGTTCAACACGAATATGTCATTTGTCACTTGAATCATTCTAGACCTGCGATATCCTTGGACTGGAAAATAATGACAGCCGGAGGTGACAAAAATGTCACATTTCAGAGCTCAAACGTAAATGAGACTTTCGCATGGACTTCTTATGTGTCCCTCAGGAATCCATTTGTTTATTCCACATATCTTGTGTCTCTGGTTTGTGAAGCCGATGATCCGCTTCGATTGCTAGAGAAAAACGAAGCCGTAGTCGTGATCTGGAATACAAGCTTACCCCCACAATCAACACCTCCTATTGTGGTCAATGTGGAACAAAATTCAAATGTGAATCTTACATGTGGCAGGTCTATAAGCTATATTCTGGTTTGGGGAATACTTGAAAACGATCACCAATATGAACCTTTGATCTACGGCATAAGGAGAGATAATCAAATGATAGTAAATTCTAACAGGGAGGATTTTCAGTTAGACGGAGTTGGATCCTTGATTATGAGTAACGTCGAAGTACAACATGAAGGTTTATACGCATGCATCTACAATGATGGCAAAAACGAGGGGATCCATGTGCGTAACGTTTATGTTTATGGTGAGTTTAGAGGAAATACCTTCCAGTGCCCTTTCAGTAAACTGAATTTTTGACAATAACCACTGCTTGTGTTATCGTAATTGATATTCCCGATGTGTTAGTCTGCATCAATCTTATATGAAAGCTAAATGCCTCTTCCTCAACACACAATATGCGATCAAGCCATTCGATACATTTACCACAGCGAAACAATCACCAAGGTTAACTCAGTTAACTAAGTTTTGAAGACTTATAAAATACAAAACTCTTTATTGTGGTTACAGAGCGCTGCATTTATGCTTTAGATTAGATTCCATTTGCTTGTTTTATAGGTAACAATTCTTTTTAATCGCGTTGTTACTAAACAAACAAGTACCCTTCCCATCAATGCCACCAGGTTGATGGAATTTTACAGTTACCAAGACACCACCTACACACGCGCTCACTAATATCCATGCTATTGACAAGAGAAATAAACGGATTTTTTCCACATAAAGTTACCTTGACACTACGTCGATGACATGATTAGGAGCCGTTCTGAACGAGTTAGAAATTGATCTGTCCCTTCCTGAATATTACTGTGGTGGACTGATGATCGTTTTAGCACAACACTGTGTATACCAAGTGCATTATGGTTCATTCCTTACCCAAGGCCTGTATGTATGAGTCATAGCCACACCTTCGTTTTTAATATACGCTTGGGCAAGGCTCGACCTCGATTGCTTCTCCATTCTCTTGAAACTGTTGAAGTATCGTGTTAAGAAACATATTCACATATAGACACATACATACATACACACATACATGCATACACACAGGCATACATACGCAGTCGTGACTAATATATTCCTTAAACGGAAGGCAATGATTTTAACCATTCAACCCTATAGACCACGCCTGGGTCGGATATATCTAGCAGCGGAATGCTGGGGCGTGACGCCACCGGCATGTCGCGAACAAAAGGCTTTGTCTTAAGCCCCTCCTCAGTCATTGTTGGGCACGTTCCCCCTGCCCTATTACAGCTATGGGTTATATCGTTAATGAAGAAATACTTCTTTGTCTGTAGTAACCATGGAAACACGACATGCGATTTGCAGAGATGTGTCTACCCTCGACTGTCCATAACAGGCATAGTATAACCCTATATACCACGCCTGGGTCGCGTGCGACCCTACCTCTTCCCCCGGCCACGACTAGCTCAAAACTGCGAGTAGCGAAAGGATATATCTAGCAGTGGGATCCAGGGGCGCTGGGGCGTGACGCCACCGGCGTGTCGCGAACAGAAGGCTTTTTCTCAGGCCCTTCCTCGGTCATTGTTGCTCAAGTTCCCCTGCCCGATTACAGCCGTTGGTTATAGAGTTATTGAAGAAATACTCCTTTTTCTGTAGTAATCATGGAAACACGACATGCGCTTTGTAGAGAAGTGTCTACCTTCGACTTTCCATGACAGGCATAGTTTAATGAAGAAATTACAGCCGTGGGTTATACAAGGACAAGGACAACGATTTTAACCAACTAAGCAAAATTGCCCACAAGCGACCTAAAACGTAGTAAAACGAGTTGTATCTTGAATAGAAGGACGGATTTGCTCAGTCGGTAGAGCTCCGGACTACAGATCGAAAGGTTGCGAGTTCGAATCCTCTCAGAGCCGATCAGCTTTTCCGGTG
>JAODUJ010162628.1:0-10899 GCA_027564615.1 Psolus chitonoides
TCCTCAAGATGCGAAATCACTAAACCATTCTTTATCGTAACCTATCCACAGAATATGGTACTAAAATCTTGCAGGAAGTGGTGGTTGGTCTGTTCAACCAGACCCAATGTACAGAATACCTAGCTAGCCTTGGCTATTATCCTGATGTCATGATATGTGCTGGAGAACATGGAGGAGGCGCTGACACATGCCAGGTGGGTACAGTACCGTACATACAAACATAACATACAAGTTATGTGCTTATGGTTACCAATTAAAGATTGTGAGTTTGGTTCTTTCTCTGATCATTGTATTCTGCTCTTGGGCAATTAGGACACTTTACCCCTAGCGCCTCGGTCTGTGGGATTCGTGAGAATCCCACTGCACCCTGTTCGACCACTAAACGTATTGATTTGGTCTCGCCGCAGAAAACTAGTGAAAAAAATAAAAAGAGAGGAATGACATGTTGCATGGACTACATCTTGTCCTTCTTAAGATAATTCGCCGAAAGACACCTGAGGGGACATACTCTGATAAGACCAGTATAGACATATACTATATAATAACGCACACAATACTGGACATAGGAATTGTAGTACTTTTGAGATGATTTAGTATACAACCAATTGAGAGCTGACAGATACGCTGGTGTCAGTGATCACCAAAGCAGATGATAAAATAAAATGGGTGTGAATAACTATGGAATCATTTGTGCAGCCTTTTTCTCTTTCAAATAATATCACCTATACACATTGATTTTAGTGATAGTAACCTACAAACCTATTCTTACTCTGTCTGTCTTACTCTGTCTGTGCATCGACAGGCTGAAAAGTCGATCCTGATTTTCAAACGTCTGTAGTTCTCTCTTTTGTACTTCTTGTATTTGCAATTGGAGATCAGGGCCGTAGCCAGAGAGGAAAAACGCCGAGGCAAACCCATTTTCAGGCACCTTTTTCCATGTCTCAAAACGATAAAATAACTCGACAGTACAATGAATTTAGGGGCGCGCGTGTACTCTAATGTGCCTCATGCTGGCTACGGTAATGGATATATTACATGGCACATTCTCCATTGCTTCCCAGTTCTTAGCATTTGTATGCGAAATATTTATGGGAGGTGCTCTTATTAAGAAACAAATGTTCTTCAAACAAACAAATGCCCTTCGAAATAAGGTGGGTTTTGTTGTACATTGCTTAATAAATTGCTAAATGTAAATAATTAGACTGTAGGAGTGGATCGAACACATGTATAGAATGAAGGGAGACATTACAGCAATGACCTGGAAGCCGGAGTGTAGGCTACTAAAAGCTAAGTTGGATGTCTCAAAACAACGCGGAGGAGAACTGTCGAAAAGGAGAGGAGCGCCGGGACTGGGATGGAATATGTGGACCGAGACGAAGAATGTGGACAGAAACCGCTCAAAATGGAGGAAGTGCATACAGCCTTATGGGCCATGCACCGAAGAGGAAATATAGGATAAGGTAAGTAAAGGTAAGGAGTGTTTAGGGTAATCTTGAGATGCTGGGAGAGGGGTTATAGCTCTGCCTGCTCCAGCCACGTGCTTCACAGTTAGAAGCCATATTAATGTTCTTCAATTTACACTAGGGCGATAGCGGTGGTCCCCTGGTTTGTAGAGATGCAGAAGGCAGATGGGATCTTGTAGGGACGACGTCATGGGGAGATGGATGTGGAAGACCAGGGCGTCCTGGGGTTTACACGAGGGTTTCGACCTATACGCACAACATTTCTCAGATAGTTAACGGAAGCAAGTAACATTTTTATCATTTTACAAACAGATTTTCACCTTCATTATAGATATTACTTCAAACAAAGATTGTACAAGCCACATTCTTTCATCGGAAGTTTATATTAATGATGTTTTTTAATGATGAAACTGCATTGTGTTATCGCTGATGTAAATTAAGTAATCCAGTAAAGAAGCTTCAGAAATCCCCCCCCCCCCCAAAAAAAAGTAACACAATAGCAGACCGTATGTATATTGTACGAATCTCCGACGAGACCTTGACTGAAGGTTGTTTAACGTACGGTGCTGCTGCTGTATAGTGATGTAACGGCTATGGGCTCTGGTGCGGGAAAAAAGCCGGCGCCCGACCAAGGCGCCTTAACAAAAATGATCGCCCTCTAAATTAAGCGTGAGCAAAATGGCATAGTATCAGGGTTACACGTTAGGACACGTTTCGAGTCAAGGTTGTGATGGAGTTTACATTTTGTTGTCAGTAATGCGTGGAAATACGGATAAGAACGAGCGTACGCCCACGTAAATATGCCATGATAACCAGCTATTATGCATGCCAAATGCAAAAAGACTACTTCAGCTCTAACATAGACGGTGCGCACGACAATGCACGAAAATGTTTGTAGCAGTCAGCTATTAGGCATGTGAAGTGCGCGAAAACCATGACAGTAATAATACATGCTAGTGCGCGCGAAGCGCTCAAAATGTTTTGTCGTGACCGGCTACATTACATGCGAAGTGTGCAAAAAACTATCGCAGCAATAATACAGTTCGTGCACGCGAAACTTTATGTGGGAGCATCTACCATACGTGAGAAATGCGCGAAAATATCTCAGCATTAAAGGAGCCATAGCTAATAAAGCTCAAACAAATTGCAACAGATTGTTTTAACCAAAAATCATTTTTGTAATATGCCCAGAATGACATACTAAAAGTCCGAAAAATCCAAGTAGTGAAAATATGTCTAATTTGCATGAATCTGAGGCCGCTAATTTCAGGCTTTCGAGAAGCATTGGGCTGTATATAGTTAGTTCCCCGTTTCGGCACTTCAAATGGATATTATGCTCATTTCAAGTATATTTTACATATCCTAGGCACGTCATCTTTCTCGATTTGTTAGCCCTAATTTGCATGCATCCAAAATGGCCGCCAAATTTGTCTGATATATTTCTTACTCTGAGTCGTTTGGGTACAATATAATCCTAAAATTCGCATTTAAAGTTGGGTAATACTCGTCATAGGCACATTTTCCTAGGCATAGAAATTCAGCTTCGTCATCATTTTCGTCTCAGATATTTTGTTTTGCTTTCATTATGTACCTTTGTGCAAGTTATATGTAAGGTTCCTAAAATAGTTTACCATGCCATCGCCCCAACCGGGCCAACCCTTTATGTACCACGTGGCCAAATTTGTGTCACTTTGGACATCGTTTTTTCTCTAATCGATAACCCAACACCTGACCTCAAACTTGGTTTATTTGAAATAGAAAACACAGGGCTTTAAGAAAATAACAATTTTTGTTGGTGTCTCTATGGAGACTTAAAAAAAATACAGAAATGATCGACTTGACTTCAATTTGACTCAAATTGTACTTTTTGTGTCCTTGAACTTTCAAAAATTCCAGTGCCTACACAAAATAGGGAAACAAGGAGTCTATGGTTTCTAACTTACCCATATGCATAATAAACATGTTCAGAAGCCCACAGGCATATACCCTCCCAACTTGTTTTTCCATTACCAAAAATGGCCATAATTTTCTCCCATATTGGCCCCGTTTGGCCTATTACAAGGGGGGGGGGGGGTAGTTTGAAAAATCATAACACCCCACCTAACACTTTTGTTTCCCAATTTGTTCATCACAGGAAACTAGAGAAAATTCTCTAGCCCTTAGTCATTTTTTTTCTATTTTTTAGATGGAATATGGCCACACTAGAATTTGTTTTGAAATCTACCTACTTGGTGTACTAGATCCCATATAGGCCACACACTATTACTGTACAATAGTGCCACTTATATATGCACATATAACTATGTAAATATATATTGTTTTCCGGCATTTTTAGCAAAGGAGAACATTCAAAACACATTCAAAACATTCATGGAGTTGACTGAGGGGTAGGAACAATTATTTTCCACACTTGAGACCAAAAATGTAAATAACGACATTTATGAATATTCATGAATATTCAACGCGCGGAATTACTGAAATTCGCCATTTTGTCAATAAACAACCGATATGCATGCTTTTTTTCAATTTGAAGGAAGAGTGCCCCTTCAAACATATCTACTACTTTTAATTGTAAAACCACTCTTGAAATACTCCCCCAGGATGCATAAGTCTTTTGACACTTAGTTAGCACATTTGCATAAATACTTAGCTCATGTCGACATTTCGTCAACATTTTTGGAAACCTCAGTTCACATCCATTCCACAAATATATAGTTTCCGAATGACAAAAATACCCCAGTTTTGACTTATTTGTTGTGTAAAATTAAGTATTATTTTTTCCTGAATTATTGGTACGTAAAGGGTAAACCCAAGACTAGCAATATAAAGATTTTTAACCCTAACCTATTCATCTACTCCTGTATTGTTCCCTAACCTATTCATAAACAAGGAACGTTTAACTCGATTGATTCCATTGCTGTCGTTGAAAACTAGCTAGTAGCTGCTTCAGATGATCACCCGGCATTCTGATGCGGGAGGATTGAGTGCTGGTTGGCATGTTCCATCGTTTGAGAGGGTTGAAGATAAATCTGTGAATTTCATAGAGTTGGTGTGAGACGTGGAAGAATCCTAGATATCGATTTCGGACGTCAGCTCAGTAAAGTTGAACACCAGTGACTGACGTACAGTAATTATTAAGAAGAATTAACAAACCAGTGACTGACGTACAGTAATGACTAAGAAGTTTTAACAAATCGGAAAATGTCTATGCAAGTTGAAAACCAGTGACCGACGTACAGTGATGAATAAGAAGAATTAACAAAACGGGAAATGTCTATGCAAAAGAAGGAAAGAACAAAATAGTCGGTCGAATAATAGGAATCAGACATTATTGCCGATTACCCCCGAACAGAGACGTATCTACGGAAAATAGCGCCTGTGGCTAGCAATAACATTGCGCCCCCGTTTAAACATCTGACACCCATATTTTAAATAATTAGCACCAAGAACAGCACTGTCTTTGCGCGCGAAGTGCGCACACATTTTCAAGGGGATATTTCGTTCAATCATCCGCGCAAGAGACACCACAAAACAGGACACAAATAGGGTATAACACTGCACGCGAGGCAGGCGAAATTTATCAGGTTGTCCGATGTTTTTGTCAGACTACAAAATAAACGACACATTTAGCATAAGTGATACCACATAACTACAGACAAACATATAAACAACACTGCGAGCGAACTGAGCGGAAGTTTTTAGGTCATGTTCAATCTTTGGGTTATATATAGCACGTAACATAACCATAGACAAACAAATAAACACCACTGTGTGCAAAGCACGTGAACAATGTTAGGTTGTTATGTCCACTCTTTGGGTTATAAACGGCACATTAGCACAAGTGACACCACATAACTTAAGACAAATGAAGGCGAACACCACTGTACGCGAATCGTGCGAAATGGGTGTAAGATGATCGATCTGGGAATTTTCCACCAAAGTCAAAGGGCCCGTGTATGTAAAACTTACAGGCCTGGGATATCTATGGATACTGAAAACTGCTCATTTGCGCCCCTTCAAGTGGTGCCAATGGCACGTGACATGCCTGCCATACTCTAGATACCACTGCTCCTGAATCATAGATGATAAAGTAGTAAAGATTTTGTTTCGTTCCTTTTGCAGGACAAAGAAGCTCACAAGACCCGTAGCCAATCAAAAGAGTGTGGAGGGGATCCCACACCTAGTAAATTTTGGAGAATAAACAAATTGTTCCATTCATGACATTTTTATATGCCCCCTTTGAAATATATTCTGCCGCCACTCCTGGATACCTATCTGGTTACGAGATTGATGCTCATGTCTCACCTAATTTGTGGAATCGCACAATATCTTGTTATTGCTTTTCTCACAGAAGTAGAATATCGATGTCCGGAAATGTCTACCATCAATTCAAGTGTTTCTGTAGTTATTGATTCACCATCGAGAATACTTGGGAGCACAGCAACATACTCGTGTGTGGGAGGCTTCGAGCCAAACGACGGCAATGAAGTAAGAATATGTCAGGATAGCGGGGAATGGAGCGGTACTCAATTGACGTGTATTCCGAGAGGTATGTATAGGCTTGTATCAAGGGTTCACATCACAAATGATTGTCTCATTTTATTGACTTACATATCGAGAATACTTGGGAGCACCACTGCCCACCTTTGTACGGTAAACCTCGATTCACTTGACGATGATATAAGAACCGCGACATGCCATGGTAACGGCTAATGGGATGGTACTCCAGTGACATGTATTCCGTATGTCTAGGTATGTCCAGGCTGGTGTTAAGGGAGGATAAAGTGATATACAACTTTCACATGCTCTGCTATATTTCGGTCCTATGTTGTTAAGATACATCTATTAGGCATGTAGGTTAACGAATATATCAAAACATCCACCAGTTTGACTGAATGTGGGATGCTTTTAGGAAGAAAGATGGACCGTGGTTACTCCCGTTATTTGCATGTTTGATGCGTGGGCTAACTTCAATCAATACAACATAACCTAAGGTTATAATTAGAAGGCCTAGTCTCAGGCCCAGGATGTTCGTCGTCACGGTACTGATCACATTAACTTGAACCAGCTATCCTCCCAAAATACTGAAAATATGGTGATGCTGTTCTTGTACGCCTCCAATTTCTAGTTATGGACTAGATAATCTGATAATTTAATCATACCCACATGTCTAGTCCTCATCCTGGTACGATGCCCAGAATGACATACTAAATATGTCAATTTTTCATAAATCCAAAATGGCTGCTAAGCTTTTGTAGTGGATTTGGCCATATTTATAGACATAGGCCTATACTTTCTCTTTTTTGGCACTTCAAATGGAAATTATGCTCATTTCAAGATTGGGTATATTTCTTGATTTGTTAGCCGAAATAGAAGGGTAAAACAGTTACAGCCTATACATTTAACGGGTGTTTCAGGCCTAACGCTATGTCACGTGGTATTCGTTATGTCAAATGTGACGGTTCTCTACATTGAACTACACAGTGAACAATCACGAAATTGAATTATCTTCCATAATTTCTTTGAAGAAACATAACAAATCGGTGATAATCTGTAGAATTATAAACCTCTGCTGCTTTTCGGATGATTTTTGCACCGAAAACCTGCGAAAAATATGAGTAATTCATCTATTTTGACATGCGCATGTTGATCATGCGCACGTTCTCCACGCTGTTTATATTAGGCGGCAGGTCGCGGTGAGCAATTAGTACTAAGGCGGTACGTCATTAGTGTAGCAGAGCTCACAGTGTACTGGGCGTGATGTCATTCTCGTTTTTATAATTCCCTGGGTCTGATATATTTATCATCCTATGTCGTTTTGGTACATTATATGCCTAAAATGCGCCTTTAAAGTCGTGTAATAACCTTCGTAGGCACAATTTTGTTTCTGAAAATCGAAACTGATTAAATGAAGGGCAATCAAGTATAAATTTACATACCATAGGCATAGAAATTGAAGATCTTCTGCGTCATCTTCGTCATAATTGTCGTCCCAGATTTTTTATTTGCTTCCATTATGTACCTTTATGCAAGTTATATGTAAGGTTCCTAAAATGAACATTTCATGATGGGTGATTTTTTCAATTTTGGTTTTCAAGTTTACCATGTGATGTGCTTTAATAATGTTTCTTAATAAATATAAAATCAATATTGCTGCCAGATATAGACGTGGTAAATTGATACATGACGTAGTAGTAGTGGCTGTAGATAATTTTTGTTGATGAGGCAAACACAATGTTCGGAGGGGCATGACGTCATAGATGATATGGCTAAAAATTGGTTAAACAACACATGTTTCGAACTTTTTTTGAAGGTACAAATACACCCCTCCCCCTTGGCACTGGTTGCAAGCCAGTTATATAAAGAAAAAACGAGATATCGTCCAGTATGGCTTACAATTTTTGTTGAGATTTAACTTCATCAGTCATCATACACGGCATCAAGGGCAAGGTCTGTTGGTGTTGAAGTAGCGCAACTGGTACCACTGCATTCATCGTAGTGAATAGTTAGTTGAACAAGGTAGGCCATAATTTCGGAACGTGTAATGTTTGGTCGTACATATTTTTTGCGACCACATTTGATGACCTCAGGAAGTGGGGTGGTGCTGTGGGTGGATCCGAGTGTACTCGAAGAAGTACGGTAGCTTATTCCATCAATGACATGCCAAACCAAATCTTCCGGAGACAAATCGTTTGCCATCCCCTTCCATTCTAGTATTTGGTATTATACCTCATTAAATCCTCCTCATTTGATTGGAGGATTTTTAGTCACATGCCATTCAATAAATATACTATTCAACGCCTACATCATCAACCGTGCATTGTTGGTACTGTTCACCGTGTATTTTGGTACTATTTGATCCGTACTATTGCACACTGCCGTGAGTACGGCTATATTGTTTCATATCCTCTATTATCCTTCAACCAAAAGACAAAGAAAATGACAAATATCTACTTAAAGGTTTTATAAAACGAACAATGATTCGACATTAATTCGTTGAAATGTTGAAGTTTCCCATTCAACTCGGCTTCGCCTCGTTGAATGGCACGTTCAGTCTTACAACTCATGAAAATATTCGTACTATTGCACTTATAAACATTCATTAGTTGTTTTATAGACACGTATACTGTGGAACTTTGCTGCTGCTGAGGTTGGTGGCAATGTCTGAGGTTATAAATGTGAGTTGATAGTCGACACTTCCACACAACGTCTTCTGTATCTGATATTTTCTAGGTCCTCCGTTGGCTCCCCATTGTATATATAGACAGATCAGAGCCGTCTCACCAGCTATGATGAGGTCTTCTTCAGATTAGTTCGGTTCTGTTGGACCAACTTGGTGATAGACTGTTTACAGAATCTGGCATTGCCTATGATTTGTTTTTAGTGCTAATCCTTTCCCCGAGTCCAAATACGCGTGATGTATATAGTGGCACAACCAGGAATGGCACGAACAACGAGAATATGGTCACAGACGCTTCTCTCTGGCGTCACCTTCAACTGTTTGATGTTCCACTCTCTATTCTGCTTTTTTGGTTTAGACTCTGGCATAAGATAAAGATCATTTGCGTCCAGTTCAGCATAGAAGACAAACAGTGTATAAAGGAGGTCAGTGTCTTCTCTAACCAGAATGGTATCCATTGATCTTTCAGACTCGACTGCTCTGTAACAATCCGGACATCTGATTCAGCGGTGAAACATTGTTTGCTTACCTCATTTGCAGAGCATTCTCCTTACTTGGATTCGACGACCATGTCACCTGCAAAATTTACTTCCAGGCTTGAACAAGCCCCAGTTCGTCTAAGATGAGTAGCGTCTTTGATAGCGAGACTACCATCATATTCATGACAAACTATGGTTGCATTTCTGTATCTTCGGGTAAGATAATCGACATGAAGCTGGCATATTCTGTCGTAAGTACTAGCACGTGGTCATGGTAGCACGGTGAAGATGTGCACCACCGTCCATACTATACTCATGTACTCCGTTGTGATCTGGTTGTTCATACTTTAACACTTTCCACAAAGCATCTGCAAGAGCTGATGTATTGGTTTTCACTTCGGCAGGTTGATTCAAACAGTGCGGGAAGGTTACGCATAGCTGAAGAGTGATAGTAGATCCTCTATGCGTTCCCCGCTAACATTTACGAATCTCTGGAAAAGTTATAGCGGGTCTATTGGTACTGATTCATTTTCTTCGTTATGCTCCGTCTTGAGCCAAGGGTCACATCCTGGTCATCTCTTTTGAAAGAGCAATCTGCTACATTCCTTCAAGCCATAGATTCTAATACTTCTTATCTATGTCTTTGGATTGATCAACATTTTTTTTGTTTTCTGCTGCCATGTCATTCACGATCTTGTGTAGACTAGGGCCCGGACTAAGTGGAGTCCGATCTGTGAGGTATGTGAGTGTCTTGCTCCCGTCATCAATTTGTGTTGATCACTTGTCTCACACTTGATACCAATGAGCTCTGGCATTGCAATATTTACTTCGGCGCAAGCTGGCATTGAAAGAAGCCAATCATTCCGCTGTGTTTCCGAAATTCCTCTGGTCAAGCATCCACTTGTCTTGACCCCCCTCATCAGAAATATCTGGACAGCCCTCACTGGTAGCGATCACTCCGCTTTACAACATGATACCCTTGTGTAGAAATGTGGGTAAATCCAGCATCATTTGCAAATAAATATAGGCAGACTTAGCATATAGCGTGTGACCAGACGCAGCGAAATATGGCAGCATATTGTAGATAGCCTGCAGATGTAGTTCAAAGTTTCTCGTTCATTCTGCTTTGAGAAATATGCGCAAAATTTCTGTCATGTCCATGTAATGCAACCAAAACGTTGAAGTGCGTGTTGTCATTACCGCCTTCATGACAATAATTGTTTATTAAGAACCCAGCGGATGATATCAGATGCGCACATTTCATCCACCGACGCATTATCAGACGGCAGTCTATCGTACAATTTTTGTCCCTCTCCCAGATCGGTTCCTAAGATATCTTGTTGCTTTCCCTCATCTGTAACATCATCTTCTGATTTTCCACAAGACATCTGAATGTCAAGATAATGTTTATTCTCATTACTCAGTAGCTGTATGTTGTACAAATATGCTACAAGCATTGTATTTAGTGCGGCATCAACAAGTTGATAGCCTCGCACGGCTCTAGAAATTGCTTTGTCACTAAGCATATGGTCAACTGTATTGCTAACATAGACTTCCCCAAGAAGTTTTTCCAGGCGTGGTTTATGTGGCCCTTCATGATATGTTGGTATGCCTATATTATGGCACCCGATACGTATTGAAGACAGCGGTAGCTACGGGTGAAATTGAGTCATCCCGTAACACGTGTTATAATTCATAAAACTAGCTATCGGAGATGTTATATCACAGGTTAGGGTTTGGAAGCTGTGCTATAACTTGCACTGTTAACTAACGATGA
>JAODUJ010162739.1:0-10898 GCA_027564615.1 Psolus chitonoides
ATCAGTAAGTACTGTTCCGACATTTCACATGTGTTAGGAATTAAACACTTTTGTCAGTAGTTAACGTTGGAGGCTTTGGACATCGGGTGACCGATGCCACGAATTATTATTTTTTTAAATCGGACATACGGTTGTCGAGATAAAAACATTTGAAGAAATTGCTTCTAATCCCCGCCCACTCATGAATATTAATGAGATTGGCACCAAAACCAATAGGGACCATGTACTCACTATGGGTAATCCACCACCCAAGTATGAGAATGACTGGACCTTGCGTTATTGACTTGGTGTGGTTACAAGCTAGGCGTCACAGACACACACACCCACAGACACACAAGCATGATTGCATAGATTCCTTTTTGCTTCGCAGGAAATCGAAAACTGCTAAAATACTAATTATCAAACATATATTTGTATGTAACTTCATTATAAAAATCGTACTCTGTAATAAGGTCAAAGAGTTGCCCAAACGTTCCAAAAATAATAGTACAAAATTATGATTTTCTTGCGAACCTTTTTATAGATATTGAATGAAAAGTCCAATAAAATCTTCTGCTTGTTCTTTTTGTGCAGAGGAGTGCCTAATAAAGTGCATTCTTTCCATGAATTTAAATGGCGGATATTATCTAGTTTGTGTATTAATCAATCCCGGAATTTCTTAATCTTGATGCACGATTATTAGTTATAAGGGAATTATGTCTGATTCATATCGATGCAATATGGCAGGTATATAGCTATATAGGCAGGTAGTGGTGCAATTTAAGTGTCGGTGGATTCTAAATCAGTACCCGGTATGTTATTTGCACATAACCCGGTGAAAGTGCTGCACCACCTATCAGGAGAAAAAGATGCAACTCGAATCTTTCCTCGTTCCTATATCTTTCACCTAACTGGGACATCAAAATTCGTGGTATCTGGGCTTAGGTTTTCCAGAAATATACATTTGTTATCACGTCAACAAGAGGGCATAATTCAGTGTCTGAATTTAGGCGTTGACAAATACCTCAAAACAGAAGCCAAAAGAAAGAGCGATGAACAACTCTTGCTAATTATCAGAAATGAAGATCTGAGGTTTGTTACCATAGATCAGGGCCCTTGGGACCATTTGATCGGGGCCGGGAGGTAATATATGAATGCAGTGGTGTTTTCTTGGCTCAACTTGTCATGTGGTGTCACGTGTTAAATGTGATGTTCATAACCCAAAGATCACACGTTATAACTCAGTTTTTTAACTCGCTACGCGCGCAGTAGTGGTTCTGTCCTGTAATGTGTTCTCACTTGCGCCAAAAGTGCTGTTTTATAACCAAACGATCCGACACTATATCACAAGATTATCGGCACGCTTCGTTCACAGTAATGTTTCTTTATCTAATTAGAAACTGCATATTATAAATATCCAAATGGCCCTTGATTGAAAACAGGTTCCCCACCCCTGCCATGCCGTGTTACAACTACGGTACTTCAAAGTGAAGACAGTACAGGAAAGTAATACAGCCATATATTTGTGGTAGTTACAGTCAGTACTATTACACTGCAGTCATGTGATAACATTTTGCATGGAAATATATTTTTGCGTGCATGTTTTGTCTTGATAGATATTGTTTTGTTTGTTAATTTCATTGTGTTACCCGAATTTCGGGTAATTTCCTTTAAAGTGGAAACAGTGTTCAGTGTTAAATTTGAAATAGCGCCCCCAATTTGGAGCGTTTGCGAACGACCGACCGACCGAACAATGTTAATTTTGGAATAGAAATAGCGCCCCCCTCTCCAATTTGGAGCCTGGCGTTTGCGAACCACCGAACGGAATGAAAGAAGGAGAGACATGATGTTTGCTTGAGCTGCTCACCCGCAGCTAAACATGGGGAGTATGCATTCATTCTGAGGCACACATGTACCAAGTATTAGATCGAGCGAGTATTATCATTTTGAGACACATATGTACCAACTACCAAGTGTTAGATCAAGTGGGTACCATCATTCTGAGACACATATGTACCAAGTATTAGATCAAGTGATGAGTACTAGCAAAATAGAGTGCGCTATTCAAATGAAATTTGACGTCGGCGTTGGAACCCATTTGTAAACAAAACCACGTGACCTGATGCCCAACCGTGTGATTTCAATGGAGAAATCAAACTCTTTAAATATGCTGTTCAGATTCGGTCCTTTTTCGTCATGAATTTTGCTATTAACATACACATGCTTGATTCATAGTATTGTTGAAGGGCATATTTCGGTAGACAGTGACACCAGAATTGCTCCTTCATGCTGATTCGTCAGGGATGTAAAAACGAAGCAAAACGGACCGGGCCCCGATTTTTGGCCAAATTCAGAGGCCTAGTACGGCTATTACGTTACTGATGACTGCGTATGTGTCGCAGAATGCAATCACAACCGGTTTCCATATTAGACCAGGCGCAAGAAGTGTTTACTCGAGTAAAGGGAGACGAAAGGTTTCACAATCTGGTTATGTTGGTATGCTGTGTACAGGGTCAAATAATCTGTACTGATGCCGGGCGGTATCCTATGTGGGGGCCTAAGGGTTATTAAATCAGTAGCCTACCTAGGAAAGCATTTAAGCGTGAAGAGACAGGAGTGGGACCATCTTGGGGCGACTAGTCATTGCAGACCGCTGGAGTACTGGATACTGCGGTTTCCTCCTGTGTATGAGCCCAGGCGCCAGCAGGGCCCGGGCCACAAAATAGGAGGAGCTAGGTTTTTCTAAGGTGAAAAAGAGAGACAGTTGCGGAGCTTTTCGTGTTGTGCAGGCATATGTTGCACTCTGGGATCGGTGAATAAACATACGGCAGGGACTTTGTCTTTTGGGTAGGCTCAGGCAGCAGCCCGGGCCCGCCATAATGGAACTGTTTGAGAGAGAAGAGGCGGGGGTTAGGTGGTTTCGTTTGGTCTGTTGCATGTTGGGATGTGCACAAGTGGGTTTTGTCCTGTGCGTGGGCCCTGGCAGCGGCTTTTATAGGGGAAGAGGTCGGGCCCGGAAAAAGCATTTATTCGGCTGGCCCCTTTGAACATTTACACAGACCCATGTGCGGCATGGAGTAGTGTGTTTGGCAGTCTCTGTGTATAGTGGACTCGCAGCGAAGGGTTGTGTCATTGTCTATCTTCACTTGGGCTAATATATTTTGGGCCCGGGCCAATTTTGGAGTCGCCATTCGGGCCCTCGTACGGCATTGGTGTTTTGTGGGTCCCAGTGTGTGACTTTTGTGGGTCTCAGTGTGTAGTGGACCTGACCCGGGGTCTTGTCCTTGTCTCTCCTCACTTGCATTGGCCCATTTTTGTGGGCTCTTTGGGGCAGTTGTCCAGGCCCGTGTGCGAGGTTGCGTGTCTACCGTTGGTGTTATTGTGGGTAACAGTGCGTGACCCTTGTGGGTCTCAGTGTGTGGTGGACTTGGCTCGGGGGTCTCGTTCTTGCCTTTCCTCGCTCGCATGGGCCCATTTCTGGTAGGCCCTTTGGGGCGGCTGTCTGGGACTGTGTGCGGGGTAGGTAATCTGCCGTTTGTGTTTTTGTTGGTACCAGTGTGTAGTGGACCCGACACAGTGGTTTTTGTTCATGTTTCTCTGCGATTGGGTGGGCCCACAAAGGGCTGCTGTCTGGTCCCCTTTGTCTGTAGCTTTTCGTCATAGTGGGGACCATGGGAATCAAGATGTAGTAGCAGTATTCCATGGCCCCAGGTCCCCGTGCAGTATGTGGGCGGGACCAATTTAGATTATAAGAACTTGGCACTAGACCAACATATAACCAGACGGTCAAAACACAATTTCCGCTGTCTGAAGAATTTTTGGACAAAATGTTCACATGATTGTTACTAATTAGTGTATAAAGCCTATGGCAACGTTGCTTCGGAGTTTCCAAGCTGACGTCACATATTGACTTGACCAAGTTGACGCTTTTCACTCGGGAATATACGGACGCCTTTAGGATTGCGTGATAAAAATGCTCATTTCTCAAGAATGAATCATTTTTCGAAAAAATAAACAGTGAGATGTTGTTCTTGGGATGCCAATACGTCGATTTAGAGATTTTATAAACCCATTTCATGCCCTCTTCAATAATTTTGTGAATAATATATGAAAAATTGTAAATGATCGCACCATTTTGATCTGCAAAATTTTCGCGCGCTTCAGTAATAATTCTGCTATACTCACTGACAACATTTCTGACCCCTCAAGTTCGAACACCTTCCTACGCCTGTAACTGTGACGCCTCTTGTAGCCACTGCAAGTGAATAATACAAGTATGAGGTCATTTCTATAATTGGATAGTTGATTACCACAGTAAATGGATGGTCTCTATTGTTTTTGGTTGAGGTCAAAGGTCATCGGAGGTCAACAGAGGTCAAAAAGTGAAAACTCTGTAACTTGAAAAGACAAACATCAAATGAGTTCATACTTAGTGTGTTATTCATCATAGTTAGTGCATGGTCCCATTGTTTTTTGTTGAGGTCAATGGTCATCTGAAGGACAAACCTGGGAGGACAAACTTCAATTGAGCTCATATTTGGTGTGTGTGTATCATAGTTAGTACATAGTCCCTATTGTTTTGGGTTGAGGTCGAAGATCACAGGAGGTCAACATGGGTCAAATAGTTGAAACCTAGTGATATCACCATAATTTGATAGGTAAACTTCAATTGAGCTCATACTTGGTGTGCGTGTTCATCATAGCTAGTACACGGTCCTTGTTGTTTTGTATGAGGTCAAAGGTCATCCGAGGTCACATAGGTCAAATAGTAAAAACCTGGTAACCACCGTAACTTGACAGAGCAAACTTCAATTGAGATCAATTGAGATCAATTGGGGTCAATGGTCATCTATGATGCATCTGGGGTCATTTTATGAAAACAGTAAAACTGCTTCTTCCCCTACATATTTCAAGGTTCAGTGCTGAGTGTTTGTAATAATTAGACTTGGTTAGCGCTCCATTCAGAATGTTCAGGAATTTGGGGTCAAATGTCATGGAGGAATATTTGGGGTCCAGGTTAGGGTCAAGCCCCAAGTCATTGAAGTGATCTTGCTGTTCCCTAAATGCCACCCCGTTCACTGGGATCTTCTGCCCTTGGTCTGGTTATCCAGCCAACTGTTAACAATGAACCATATGGTGAACGAAGCTTCTCTTTTAGGGGACCGCTGTTATGGAATTCTCTTCCGAGTTATACTAAGTGCTCTCCCTCCTTACAACCATTTAAGCGTAACCTTAAAACTTTTTTATTCGATCGACATTATCAGTAATAATCATTTCTTTGGTTTGTTATTGTAAAGCGCTTAGAGGCTCTTTTGCATTTTGACAGTCATATAGTGGTCAGTTGGGGTCATTTTATGAAAACACGCAAAATGTATCTCCTCCTACAGATTCAATGGCACAGTGTTGAGGGTTTGACATAGTTACACTTGGGTAGTGCTTCCTTCGTGGTGTTCAGACATTTGAAGTCAATGGTCATCTAGTGTCATTTGGGGTAATTTTTAATGGAAATGGCCAAGATGCTTCTTCTCCTACAGTTGTCATGGTACAGTATTGAGGGTTTGTCATAATTAGACTTGGGTAGTGGTTCTTTTGGGGTGTTCAGGAATTTGAGGTCAACGGTCATCTAGGGGGTCATTTGGGGTTATTTTATGAAAACGGCTAAAATGCTTCTTCTGCTATAGTATTTATGGTACAATGTTGAGGGTTCGTAATAGTTAGACCTGGGTAGTGCTCCATTGGGGTGTTCAGGAATTTTAGGCCAACAGTCATCTAGGGGTCACTAAGAGTCATTTTATGAACACGGCTAGACTGCTTCTTTTTCTACAGTTTTATGGTACAATGTTGAGGGTTTGTCATATTTGGACTTGGGTAGTGCTTCATTCGGGGTGTTCAGGAATTTTAGGTCAACGGTTATCTAGAGGTCATTTGGGTTAATTTTATGAAAACGATTGAAATGCTTCTTCTCCTACAGTTTGTATGGTACAATGTTGAGGATTTGTCATAATTATACTTGGGTAGTGCTTCGTTCAGGGTGTTCAGAGAGTTGAGGTCAACGGTAATTCAAGGGTAATTTAGGGTCATTTATGAAAACGGCGAAAATGCTTCTTCCCCTACAGTTTTTATGGTAGAATGTTGAGGGCTGGTCATAATAGACTTGGGTAGTGCTTCACTTGTGGTGTTCAGGAATTTGGGGTAAATGGTCATCTAGGAGTCATTTGAGGTCCAATGTCTTCTAGTGGTCATTTAGTGGTCATTGAAGGTCAAAGTTGTGCCATGCATACACAGTTTGACAGATTTTGATGAAAGTGGGACACGATGATGGATGGGTGGAGGGTCATCAGTGGTGGTCAGAGATTTGGGATCAACGGTCGTCTAGTTGTCATTTGACGGTCATTTCATGAAAACACTCAAAATGCTTCTTCTACAACAGATATAATGGTACAATGTTGAGGGTTTGTCATAGTTATACTTAGGTAGTGCTTCCTGTGGGGTATTTAGGAATTTGAAGTCAACGGTCATTTGGGGTCATTTTGGGTCATTTCATGAAAATGGCTAGAATGCTTCTTCTCCTACAGTTTTTATGGTAGAATCATAGGTCAAGATTGTGAACTTCCAATAATAAATAACCTGGAATGATAAATACGTGCATGCCCGTGTACATTCCAACATCATCACACTGAATTGAAATAAGTTTGATCATTACAAAACTAGCTGTATACAATGTATCAGAGTTCGAACTACATAAAAAGCATTCAATCCTGCAAATAAACTTGGGACAAATCAGATCATTTTGCACCATAGTACCTCCAAGTACGGAGGTACCGTAGCATATTTTATTCCTGACCGAAAGGTTGTGGGTCTGAATGATGCTTAGGTCGTTGGGTTGTGCGTTTTAGCATGGGACTAATTCATTTGGCCTACTTCAATGGTGAATACTCGGTTCCATGATGTTCAGCATTATAGTTAATTCCTGTGGTGGTATGGCTGTCAGCCATCTGATGTATGTAAATGTTCTGTGGGCTGCACGAGTTAACTTCGCTATTGATCAGGTAGGTTGACTCTTATTCTTACCTATAGCTTTACATCTTCCAACTTTAGCTTTTGTGGCTGTGATTATCTAATATTGTTAATGACAAACATCTGAAATAAAATAACTTTCAGCGTTTGAGCTACTGCTCCATTGGTGATCTTGTTGTTATTATTATTATTAGGAGGCATTTAGGGTTATTTGATGTAAACACTGAACTTCCTTCTTGTACAGATCTTACTAGAGTGTTTAGTGTTTGTCATCTTCTATTTCAGGGTATGAGTTTCTGCACCATTGGTGCGTTTATTTATCATTTGTAGTTGATTTATACAACCTTTCTCGAAACGTTTTTTGCGTTCATGCAGGGAAGAATCACTCATCCTTTCTGGCTTTACTTGCACTATTGACTAGTTTACGCCCCTACGGGCACCACTCCTCTAATGCAGAAACACTTCATCACTTAATTTGAAAACATTCAAACTAATTCATGCTGCTACGAGAAATTTCTTATGAAACCCTTTTATTGTGTCAGCTTGAAGATTACCTCTGGGATTGTTTTGATACTTAAATAAACTAATTAGTCCTCCCAATGAAAGTATCGGACAAACATATACTTGGAGAGTACATTCTAACTATTCCTAAATGAAAAAATATTTAAAAAATACTATCTCTGAAAATCCCTCATAAAAGAAAACTACATTGTCTGTAAAACGCTCTGTTGTATCAGTTCGAAGAGCCACTCTTTATCATTTCATGTAAATTACCTAATCAGATAAAAAAGAGTACTATATTTCATTCTGAACTGTTTCATTTTAGCTAACCGAACGCAACCGATTCCCGCTGCAGAAGATGAAAAATTGCACGCATGATCATGAGATCGTAGGCCTACTCCGAACTTACGGAACCATTACCTAATTAAGAATTATAATTTCCCCGTTGAACTTGTTAAAGATGCATTCAGTGTTTGGTATATTGGGTTTACTCGTAAATAAACTATTATATTTTGTAACCCCTTTCACATATTCCAAACGTATTTCAAATATAATGACATCTAATGATATTAAATTACTCTCAAAATACTCTGTAGTGGAGAACTTCGACATCAATTTCAATTTTTCGGCACAAAAATCGTGTTCACATCAATATCCTTTGTAGTAGTCCAGTAACGATGCTAGCTTCAACGTGCATTCTCGTTTCCGTTCTGAAAAGTGCATCTTGTACTATTTACTATAACAGATTCAAACTGAAGTTATCTTTATTATGTTGCAGCAGTCCAGCCTTTAAACAAGAACGAGCACAACTCGTTTAAGCTGGTCCCAGATACAGTCGATCTAAGGGGTCGTGTAGTCTGGGGAGCACAGTTCTGAACGTACATCGAACATGGCCTGGGCTTTGGTCCTGGAGTGGAGGTACCCCATTGCAGTGGATGGATACTAATATGTAATAGTGACGTCATCCTCTATCTTGAATAGCAGTGACTGCAATTTTGTTTCACAAATTACGATAGTGCAACGATTTTCGAAGTTGATAACATTAACACCGAATTTCAGACTCAATATCACATATAACAGAATATCACATTTACCCTGACTTCGCTCCCCACCCCCTACCCCCTCACACTGCACCTTTCATGTTATCCTCCAATCATGTGCGCTCTAGATCTGGTGTTCCATCGATTTGAGTTCCAATTTAGTCCTGTTGTGCCTTCCATCAGTAACTGTATACTCTATCCACCTCGATAATCTGATAATGACCCTCCCATTTAGCCATTCATCTGCAATCAGCTGGGAATCTTTTCGATTGAATACACTGATATTGCTTCCAGCAATCCAGCATACTCAGATTTACCACCGCTAATTATACACAATGGGCCTATTGCATTACATTCAATAAGAAATAGCAACACTGACCGTCACGTGACCTAAACAGGCTGTCAAAAAAGCTGTCACGTGACCTAAGGCGGCGGGACGAGAGTGACGGAGTGACAGAGGGACAAAGAGGAATATGTTCCGTTCGGGACCAGCAAAAATAGAGGTATCCTTGAATCTCATTCCGAATGTCCATCAAATTATGTCACTTATATGTGATTTAAACCTCCAAACAGAGACAAATCATAACTATTGGAAGGTTCTGATAATGTATAGCCCAATAAGGTGCCCGTCGGCTACGCGGGCCCGTCGGCTATGCGTCTAGCCTAATGTTGTATATCACCGTAGTAACGTAATCAAATCAACGTTCGCAATACGATATCGGTGACTGTTTTTCAAGCAAAATGAATCCAAAACATCTAATTTCTTCTTTATTTCCATAAAATGAATGACCTTTTTGTTTTTTAATTCTTGATTTACATTACCAATTTTTTTTAAATAGATACTCTCCAAATTTACTTGAAATTCTTCACATTAAGGGCTCTTCCTTCCATGTTCGTCGATCCTATATATGGATGGTGAGATATGGCAGTTTTCTATGTAATTTGCAAAGGCTAGGCGTTCTGTTACTATTTATAAAATGAAGGTCAGGTCAAATTTCCGATGAATATGTAAAACTCCAAATTCAGCGGGGCGGTCCTAATACCATTGCTATAGCATTAAGGAAAACGCAATATATATAGACCTACGCACTTTTACTGCGCAGCCGACGGGCACCTTCCAGAAGTTTAACTTGGAATGAGTGTCACCAGAAAAGCTCAATAGTTTTCACCTTGTTTACAATACTTGAAATCATGAATGAACATCTGTATTTCTGAGATATTTCTAAGGGATAAAGTACACCTTTATGACCGTGTAAAACAATTGATAAAGAGTTTCATTCAATAAATCCATAGGTGCGCATCCGACGGCCGCCCCATGCTACATGTGAAATTTGTGTTTTGAACATGGTTTTGTGACTGAAACATGTAAGTTTGACGTCGACCCCGTACTGCCTTACAAACCATTGCTTGCACAGTGGTTCCATGCAAGGTTAGTCCGTGGGAAGGAATCTTCTCCCGAGCCAATGCTGGCTCGTGTGGGCTGGTGCTTATATTCGGTTACCCGACATGAAGCGGACGAGAGTTTATTCTCTCATTGCACGTCATCGCAGTACCCAAAGGACAGGGGGTGTCTACTTGTTCGTTCACCAAAACGGATTTATCCCTATTTATTAATGAAGTAGAAAGCCTGTTTATTGAGATCGGGGTCCCTAACTGCAATATCAATGTTGTTGTAGGCATTATCTACCGACCACCAAATGGTAATGTTACACTTTTTAATGATCAGTTTTGTATAATTTCTGAGGAAAGGAAATATTGCTTTATATTAGGGGATTTTAGCGTTGATATGTTCAATAATAGGTCACATGATTTTCGGAATTGTTTGTTGTCTGCTGGTTTTTGCCCTACAATCACCAAGCCTACCCGTATTTCTGTAAATTCCGCAACATTGATTGACAATATCCTGACAAGTGAATTCTATTTTACCGATGTTAAGAAATATCGTGCCGGCATTCTTGTTACTGATATTAGCGGTCATTTCCCCATTCTACTTTCAACGTCAATAGGATGCAAGTTGCCGGTGAGTCATGATATTTAAACGCATTTAAAAAACGTCGTGTTCTTCAAAACAGAGCTGTGAGACATGTCCTCTGGGCCACGTGATAGTACGGCTAATATGTTTGTATTACTCCATTTACCCAATGTTAATGATATAATAAAAGCAAACCTTGCTACTTTTACTTATCGCTGTCTGAATAATCACATGCCGGTTTTTTTGTTTTGTTATTATGTGCCAAATATTGACATATATGGGCACTTCACCAGGTAATTTGAGCAACTCCATTTAGACGGGTAGATTTAGGCCCCAAAATACCCGAACCCCAAAAAAATTCTAACAAAAGGTTTCACAGTGTTTTCGCA
>JAODUJ010162850.1:0-10898 GCA_027564615.1 Psolus chitonoides
CTGCGATACTTTTAGGCTTTCTTGTGAAAATATCTGCCAAATGTATACCAATGAACTTAATTATTACACGTCTATATTGTCATAGTATTAGCTATGATTTGGCGCCAATTGTTTTTAAAAATCGCATAGCATAGTGATTTTATAGACAAATCAAAAATGCAAAAAAAATCCCGTTAATGACGGGTTTTCGGCATTTCCCCCAACCTGTCGATTTAGTGGTCGAAATGTTTTGCTTCAGATTTGTATGTGTAGTAATATAGTTGGAAATGAAAGTATCACTTTTTGTCTTATTTTTCCTACTCATTTTTCCTATATATATATATATATATATTTTACTGATGACGTATGTTCGCACAAAAACACACTTATTTAGTAACTTACTTTGTTTACATGACCCTTCTTTAATGATCTTTCCGTTCTTCATGAGGCAAATGCAGCGTGGGTGGTCGGGGCATTCTGTTGTTTGGGAAAATATAAATAAGGTGTTACTTCCATGCAGTATAGATCAATGCTTCACTAAATCAATTAAACAGTGATGGTATACTGATAGACATAAAAGTACGGAACACCAAATAGAATATGTACTGAGGATCTGAAAGGGTCAACGGTGACCGAAGAAGGGTGATTTAAAGAGGTGGGATGACAGAGGTCAGACGAGTCGCCAGTGACCGAAGAAGGATGAACTAAAAGGGTGAGATGAAAGAGCTCAGACGAGTCGTCAGTGACCGAACAGGGAAGTGCGTGGCCCATTGGTTAGAGCATATATCTAGCAGTCGGGAGGTCAGCACTCGATTCCAGGCCGATTCAGCTAACCAGAGACTTAAAAATCGGTACCTACCTACTGTGGTCTTGTTTGGTGTTCAGCGTGAAAGAATTGGATGAGGGAAAAGTTACGTGCTGGAGTGTTCTAGCGAAATTGCCAACGAAATAGGTCCTCTGTGAGTGAAAAGGCAACTGCGCCAGTATAATTGTAAAAAGGCGTTCGCTGTCCATGCCACATTGCCGCAGATCATAAGCTATAAGATTTGTGATACAAAGTGCTGGGGGATAACATCCGAGCTCAAGTTCATTTCGCCAGTGAGTAAGAGGAGGAAGTGTCATCGTTTTGAAAAAGCGTTGCCACAGCGGCATTAGGTTATGGGTAAATGGTGTGAAGAAACTCCAGGAGTGAGATTGCAACAGGTGGGACGTGCCGTCTCGCTCGATTCGAATGCATATGTTGCCCAATGACCGAATGACATGGGGCGCTTGATATATTGTCACTTGGTGAATAGTGCTAAGTGAACAGACAGGGTAACCCAGTGCGTAGCGTGCTAAAATTGTAGTACTGACAGGTGCGTACATCGGGGGTGGGGTGGAGAGGCAGGGGGTTTGGACCCCGAACTTTTTGAAGATGCTCCCATTGACTTTAACATTTTTACACGGCAGAATTTCTGAGAGTGGGATCGTGACCCCCTTACTTTTGAAAATTGATCGACGCCAGGATCTAGAATCTCCTATCTAGCAGTACCTCTCCTTATCTTATTCGACATGCAGTTTTTCATGGTGTTTAGTTTTCTAGATGTGGCGAGGGTCCGTTTTGCTCGAGGGGTCCGTTTTATCCCCAGTTCCACTACCTCTCTGATTAACATACTTGGTGGTGATTATCTGTTCAAATTTGAAGCAGCACATTGTGTCTGTTTTGGCATTATATCAGTTTTTGTCATACCGTATCGTTTTTTTTTTAACTGCCAGCATATTTCCCGATTATTATGGGGGAACAAAAACTAATTAACGTAGGTACAGTAGGCGTAACCTGCGATGTCACTCATGTGATGTACACAAATGAGTATATGTTCGACACCGTTTGGTGCCGTAACTATTGGCCAGTAAGGTGAACGCTTTTAAACGCGATACAATATCAACCTGACTAATTTGTTGGGGCGACAAATAATTCATGAGGTATTAATTAGTCAATCACTCATTAAGTAATAATTGTCAGGCTAAGTTACAAGTATATGATAATTCTACCTTCTTCGAAAGTTAGGTATTAATCGTTCGCTTCATATAATGAATGTTTTATCATCGTTATTACGTTAAACGTAAAAGAAAGAAAAGGTATTTTGATTTATTTAAAGTGGCACATTGCGTTTGTGTTCACATTTTTATATCATTTGGAAGCAAACCAGTAATTATAATCAGTATAAAATAGTAAATTATCCTTGGTTAGAGCAGTTTGTATTGTATCGTTTATGAGAAATGCCACCACATTCCCGGATTGTTATGGTAGAATTGGAACTAATACTAATTACTTTGGTACATGAGTGACCTGCGATATCACTCGTGAGCTATATATCGTTTGGTGACGCCTTTTGTTGTGAGGTCCCAATTGGCTAGTATTTCGAACAGGTGGAGCCTTCAAATGGGATGAAGAGGTAAACCTGCATAATTTGTCGGAACGACTAATGTTTCATGAGATATTATTTATTCAATCACTCATTAATTAGGATATAATTGCCAGGTCATGTTACACATATATGCTAGTTCTACCACAGGCTCTCAGAATATACAGGAAAACAGGTTTGTTTACTAATTTAGTTACAAAATGGGTGACAAACACAATGTGCCAATTTAAATTAACTATAAATTCAATTCGAGTCATGTTTGTTTGGGTATTTTTGATGACGTATGTCATCTTGTTAATTTCATAATTTTTCATGCCAAATAATACATTTATACTGCCACAAATTTTACTTTGAACTTGAGATTGAGAGTTTCAGCAGTTTTACATGAAAAAAAACAATCTGTGTAGTCGTAATGATTATTGGGATGTCTTCATGATTTCGTCAGAAAATCTTCATGCCATATATGTATCCACGCTTTTAAATTAAAATTTCATATTCCCATTGTTTGTACAACAAATTTGACTTGACGTACACTGCTGTAGGCTACATCAATGACAAAATCGGTATAATCGCAATGCATATTAGGTTTTCCTCGTGTAAGGACAATATTTCTTTCTTTCATTTGTTTTTACATGTTACGGTATTGTAAATGAATATAATGAAATCAAATCTTCCCTCGTCAGTCCATAAACAGTTTGTTGGCCACAGCTTACATGCTTCCGAAACATGTGCCGTACATCAGTGTTACGTATATGTTAGTGCTGCCCATTGTACAGAGTTTTATCTTGTTAACAGTTTTATGCATG
This sequence comes from Psolus chitonoides, assembly GCA_027564615.1. Taxonomy (NCBI): domain Eukaryota; kingdom Metazoa; phylum Echinodermata; class Holothuroidea; order Dendrochirotida; family Psolidae; genus Psolus; species Psolus chitonoides. The sequence goes on from JAODUJ010162850.1 coordinate 3,191, forward strand.
TGCAATGTCTTTCTTTTGGACAGGTAAACTCTGGTTCACTCTTCGATTTAAATTTTGTCACGGTATTCTCTTTACAAAATATCAACATTTCAAATCATAATTTTGATATATTGCAGGCAACATTTATCGCATTTTGTTCAGGTCAGTATAGAGTGATATTTACGGCCGGGTGCCGTTTTCAGGGTTCTAATGTTTGATTAATTTAAAACATACCACAACTAGTCAAAGTGTGTCAGTATAGAGTAGTATTTACGGCCGAGTGCCTTTTCCGGTGTTATATTGTTTGATTAATTGCAAACATACCACAACTAGTCAAAGTGTGTCAGTATAGAGTATTATTTACGGCCGAGTGCCGTTTTCGATGTTCTAATGTTTGATCAATTGCAAACATACCACAACCAGTCAAAGTGTGTCAGTATATAGTAATATTTACGGCCGAGTGCCATTTTCGGTGTTATAATGTTTGCAAACATACCACAACTAGTCGAAGTGTGTTATTATAGAGTATTATTTACTGCCGAGTGCCTTTTTCGGTGTTCTAATGTTCTATTAAATGGAAACATAGGCTACCTCAACTAATCAAAGTGTGTCTGTATAGAGTATTATTTACGGCCGAGTGCCTTTTGCGGTGTTATAATGTTTTATCAATACCATGCCACAACTAGTCAAGATCATTTACTTTGTATGAGGCCAGGTACCAAAAACAGGTTTCGCGTCCTCGCCCGCTAGCTTTTTGGGGGCCGCCTCCTTTTATTTTACTGTTTGCTAATAAATAATTACCAGTAAATATTCTTCATAAAACTCCTCTCAATTTTCACTTTCATGTTCCATGTAAATAAGTCATTCTACTGATGACCCGATATAAGAGAGAGAGAGAGCTTGATTTAAAGCATAGTCCAGACCAAAATGAAACGTTCATAAGTTGTAGAGTAACATTTACTCAATCGGTAATAGCAAGCCCCATGTGAATATTTACCACTGCTCTCAAAATAACTCACTTTTAATATTTGTCAAATTTGTCAAACTTAGCCGCCATACACTGTTTAGCATTAATCTTACTTCGTGACTGTGGCACTTTGTCTGAATAGCTGTGACATAATTTCCCGATTTGGTGTGCTGAAAAGCAGTTAGATTATGAAAACTTTTCAAAAAGCTTTTCAGACTAATTGCCACTACAAATAATTATGACTTGGCCTTATCAAACATTCAACTTACCGTCCCACTGTGGCCTCTTCCTCCCTCGTTTCTCCATGTACTCCTGAAGGTCGACTAATTCGTCATCCTCGTCCCAGCTCGCCGACACTGCGGCGATAGCGACGGCGAAAGCCAGGAGTAGGTAAAGAGTTCTGGACTGCATGGCGCTGAAAAATGAAACGCAATGAATAAAAAAATGGCCGCGGAATTAACCTATTAGACTGCGAGTATAGTGTCAGAGCATCCAATCCGAGATTTGGCGATTTAAGATAGGGCTACACTAGACATGGTCAAACCAACGACTTGAAACTGATATGGAAGGATGCGGAACCACGTCTTATCAGCAAAATGTCAAGATGTTTTGAGTCTGTGTAAATCGAAACAAAAGTATGTCAAGAATATTAAGACAAGCCTAACATCACCATCGGACAATTATGATTAACTTGACCAAAGAACACCGAGAAGAATTACTCAGGTACTAAATTATTGGACAAACTTTGCATAAGTTTATAGTTGCCTTCCCAGCATTCCCTTCAATTCCCGCAGAGGAAACTATACGCGCAAAAATAGCCTATACACAACTAACATGACAAGTTAAACAAGTGTAAAATACCAATTTTGTAGGTGTTATTATTGATAATAAACTGTTATGGCGTGATCACATTTCAATAGTGTGCAGGAAAGTTGCTAAAAATACTTGCCTCGTCTTGAGGAATTTATAACGAACACAAATTGCGAGGATTTTTGTCTGGATTTGTTTTTCCTTTAAATACTTCTTACCACAACAATTTTTGAAGAACGTTTTCCAAGCTTTAGTGGTCCCACATATTTCTTATTGTTCAATTATTCGGTCTAGCACACATAATACTAATATTTATCTACTTATCGTATTACACACGAAAGCCATAAGTCTCACAAGTCTTATTTCACCTGTGATTACACCAGCCCTCTTTTCAAGAATTCATTGAAAGTAAATGATATACTTCGTGTAAATGTTACCACTTTTACGTAAAGTCATATGGGATTGATAATTACGTTAACGCGTTTCACATTTTTTTAATATTGGTCACAGAGTTTTACATCACTAATGCACACTCTTTCCTATATAAAGTGGCATCACATGGCAAGAAGAGAAAAAGGGAATGTTGCTGCGAGTGAAGCACTCGAATATTTTGTATCCATGGTTTAGTTCATAAGCTCTAAATGACGCCATGTGTCAAGATAGGGAAAAATACAAACAAGGCTACGGAGAAAAATTGTGGTTATCATGTCCGATGTTTAGGTTGTAAACACCAAATTTGGTACCAATAACGTCGCATGCTATCCTGGCATTGTAACATCATTGATAATCGCATTTTCCTTTAGCCCCAAACATATACAATTATAGTGTTCACATAAACCAGAAAGTTCGATCGCGCGTGGAGCACAAGAATAACGCTACTTTAGGAAGTGTTCGGAAAAATATGCTCATGCTAAGCGGAACGGAAAATTGACCAGATATATGAACGTCATTAGTAACTGTGCAAACTCTATGACTATACGAACTGAGGAACGTAGGATTCAAAGAACCGAAGGAGGATGGGAACACATTTATATATTTAAATTTTATTTGGAGATTTTCGCAATGAATTGCTAAAAATTACAAGCTGGCCTCTTTTAAGGGCCAGTCGTAAACGTTTGGATGCCTTGCCATGCTGAAAAGAGCTCCTTACTCTCCTCTCTTTCTTCTGTTTTCTCTTTCCATGGAGTCGATGCCCCGACTGATCGTTGCGTTGCCGACTGACCTTCGCGCCAGGTGTCCACCCCCTACATCCCCTTTGCGTTTAAGGTGGGTAATAATAATGTAACTACTAAAATCATAAAACATCATTATGAAAAACAAATATATTAAACCAGTGTAATCTTCAGGTTCATGTGAAGGGGAGGGTTAGGGCAGCGGAGATCAAGCTAAAATTTGGGAGCTATGATGAAATTACTAGGGTGAAACGCAAAAAAGTACTATCGAGAGGGAGTCCATTGCCATTGTAGAACACTTATATGATGTAATTCTGCCAATATACACACACTGCCTGTGACAATTGCTAATAGTTCAAATTTTCATCGCATTCGATTCATCATTGGAACACTAACAACAAAACTGAAGATTAAGGTTGGACGTGAAAAAAATCGGAAAATAATTAAGTCAATGGTGTAGGTCTTGGTGATATACAGTAGGATATATTCAGGAGAAACTCAAATTACACGAATTAACCAAAAATAAAGAAATGTATTGTGTGGGAGGCACATGCACAAATAGTTTATAATGTACCCAATCTGTGGCGAAAGTTCATTTCCGTTTACGTTTGTTTTCTGCTGGAATATTTTTAATATTTGAATATCATCGTTGGCATGTGCATCAAGTTCATATTGTTAACTCACGGGTGTTGTAAGGCCTAACTTAACGATAACAAAAGCATAGACACCTCATTATACAAACGCGTTAGTTAAATTATTTTAGGAAGATAGTAATGAATTATATGTAGAAATATCTTACCTCTAGGTGCTTGGTTCTGTGACGTTGAGCAAAGAAGATGCGATAGGAGTATCGGCCAAAGTCTCGGTCAGAGTGATGAAAAAGTGGTGGGAAGTCTTGCCTTTTATGCCCGATGCCGTATTTTGATTTTAATTAAGTTCATTCAACGGTGCTATTGGAAAACATTTATTCAACCCTATCCATCAAATATATTTTACAGATTAATTTTAAGAAAGAACAAAACTACTGGCTGATTTTTGGTCACCGGCCTTCAGTCATCGAGGACGTCGTACGTCATAGAAGGAATTAATTAGTGATCGAATGGTCTCGGTAACCCATGGACAGATGTGTGAACGATACGGATGGTCAGGTTTCGAGTCGACATATATTTATCAAATTGATTGCAAGTGGCTGTTAACTTTGATTTTTTGTGGGGGTGGTGTCATTCGATATATTGCATAAACTTGTATAAAGTCAAAATAAACTTGTATTCATGACCTCTAGCCACATTTTCAGCAGGAATCTTGGGATATAACAGATTAATGAATTCCCTGTATAATATGTTAACCAAAAATTAACCTTTTCGGATAATTTAGCAGAATCTAGGTAGCTAATCCATCGGATTTATCTATTCATATTATTCTTTCTTGGTGGAGGATTTATTCAACTCAATGTGGCCTACTTTAATTCATTTCAATGATCATTGGGTGGAATCCACATGTAGATATTTCTCGTTAAAACAACAGGAAATGTGAATCTCAGCTCTTTCGTTCAATAAAAGAAAAGGATTAAGGATAATGAAACACGGGGATTATTTATTAAACCTTTAGACTGTGTCTGGGTCGCATGTGACCCTACCACTCCCCGTGGCCACGCATAGCTTGAAACTGCCAGTATATGCCTCAAATTTCGAGCATCAGGATGCAAGAGCACTGTTGCGTGACGACGCCGGGCTGGTGCGAACAAAATGGACGGACTCAAGCCTCCTCTCGACCATTGTCGCGCAAATTTTCCCTTGCCTGTGTTAAAGACTTAATTGTGATTAGCATATTCCCACACCCGCTCTCCTCCCACAGCATAACGACAGACCATAAGCATCAGGAAATATAATTAATGTGATCACTCCGATGCCATCTTAATTCTTGAAGTAAAACAAGTCAGACACTATCAGTATAGATATGTTTGTGGAAGGCCAAGCAAACATTTACATGACAAATGATGTAAGCACAGAAATGTTATGATACTTGATGTAAATCAGAATCAAATCATCACCCCCCCCCCCTCCTCATAGTAATAAGTATTAGTAATGTATGTTGACGCAGGAATGTTATGGTATTTGATGTAATCAGAGAACAATCAGCACCACCTAGAATAGTAGTAAGAAAACTATTGTCTGATTATCGCAGAAAGGTTATGATACAATATGTTAATCAGAAAACAAATAAACACCCCCACCCCCTCACTCAAATAGTAGTAAGTAAACTAATGCATGTTGACGCAGACATTTTATGATCAGAAAACAAATCAGCAAACACCCTCTCCTAGATTGTCCTGTATGTGAAGCCTCCCGGCAATAGTTGTTAGGTTTATGTACAAATGGTATGACTAGTACCAGTAGCCTAAGGTAGTGAGAGTATAACCTACACTGATGCCTAATTGCCTAACGTGTTAGGCTTAATGTATATGTTTACAATCTCAATTTCGGATTGTATATTTTGTTATTTCATTGAATTATGTTTGCGATTGTTTGTAGAATTAGCGCCGAAACGAACAGATGACCTTAATTACTTGTAACCTGCCTATTTTTTTGTGGCATATAATGTGATTATCGACTACGTGAGAAAAAAATTACGGTTATTTGGTCGTTGTATCTTCCATGTAATCGAGGTAGCTATAGGGAAATACGTTTCTCCTATGGGCTATGTGCATAGTTTTCGATTTTGCTTGGTATGAAATTTACCCAATTATTTTTTTCTTTTAGCAGTTTAGGTCGAAGTTATTCTCCTTTTGAAAGGCGAAACGTTATTCTGTATATTATAACGAAGATAATCGAATTAGTATTAGAACTCCCCTCGTCACCAGCTATGTCGCAACGCGAACAAGCACCACAGATGATGGCCTAGCTGCCGCAGTTCAATTACGCTGCGGCGCAGCTCCAGGTTCCTCTCCGGAACCTGGAAGAAAAACACGATAGACAATGCAATTCAAGATGGTCACTTATAATATATTCCTCGACGTTTCTACAGGCTACACCTGTCTTTTTCAAGAGGTTTGAAATTACTACTAAAAATAATATATATATATATATATATAGTTTATAGTCGCATATAGTAGAATTGATCTCCTCACATTGGCAACATTCGCCTTATTATATGAGAAAAACATCCTTATTATTGGAACAAACGTGGTAAATAGCGCTCAAGTACCGAACGGGTGGTTTTACAATTGTTACGTATCAAGCAGGCTCCGTTACCTAGTGATGAGTATAGTGTGTTGAGATGACGTTGGGACTTTCTATGAATGAATGAATTGGAGTATTTTATGGAGTTTTTAGTTGCATATAGTACTTAAGCGCTGTTGACCACGTTCTGTCGTGTTGCCCTTCTATAGACCAGGCGGTAGAGCACGCTGCACGGTAACTCGGGGACCAGGTTTCCATTATTAACGATGCTTTCTCTTATAATAAGGCAAAGGTTGCTAATATGAGGAGATCAATTCGACTATATGCGACTGAAAACTCCGTAAAATACTCCAATTCATTCACATATATATATCAAGAATGAGCACGAGCTGACAGCTGGTCCCAGATAAACTTGATCTAACGGGTTGTAGAGTAAGAGGAGCACTGAGCTTCGGGAGTGGAGGTACTCCATCGCAGTGGATGGAGAATAATATGTGATAGTGACGTCATCGTCCATCTCGAATAGCAGTGACTGTGATTTTTCTGGATTAATTACGGTAGTGCAACGATTTTCGAAGTATAATAACATTAACACCGAATTTCAGACTCAATATCACAATTAACAAAATATCACAATTCCCCTTCCCCACCCCTCACAGGCTCTCCCCAATCATGTACGCTCTAGATCTGGTGTTTCATCAGTTCGAGTTCTAATTTAGTCCTTTTGTGCCTTCCATCAGTAACCTCGATAATCTGATAATGACTCTTCCATTAAGTCATTCATCTGCGATCAGCTGGGAATCTTTTCTATTGAATACACTGATATCGCTTGCAGCAGTCCAGTGTGCTCACTCTGAATTATTTCTCATAGCCAGATTTACCATCAATCATTATACACAATGGGTCTATTGCTTTACATACATTACAGCCAATAATGAACAGCAACACTGACGGCCAGGTGCCCCAAAACGGCCGTCACGTGACATAAAGCTGCATGACGGAGGGACAAAGAGGAATGCAGGTTTGTTCCCTTCGGAACCATGAAAAATACGAAGCCAGTCCTTGATAAGGATAACCCTAAATGGAAGCTAAACTAGGATACTATGAAATGAAATGACGTCGAAAGCCACACAGAAATGGGAAGTGAAAAACAAACTAACCTGACGGAAAAAACAACCAACAAATCAATACAACATAGGAAAAACTAGAGAGAAAATAAGTAAGAACACTGAACAAGGAGGACAGCCTATAGTAAACTGGTACCCGGCTTTGGAAGCATAGTACTGATGGCGGGTATGGCTGCTTTCTTGAAATATTGCTACTGGAGGTGAACTCACAACATTTGAGGGTAGGCCTAGTTGATTCCAAATTCGAATTGATCTTGGGTAGAAAGATAATCTGTAGACTTCAGTTGAAGTAAATGTGTAGCCGGGATAACACAGGAAGGAAAAAAAACTGAACAAGGTTGTGGTGGATTTTGTACAACATAATACTCTGATTCAGAAGGTAATATACATGCAAAGAATCCCACCCTAGTCAGTGGCGTCACCAAGGGTGGCCAACCTTGTGCCTCTCCGTGTGTCCCTCCCCGCCCCCCCCCC